>VCNE01011386.1:0-48141 GCA_009869805.1 Oncopodura yosiiana
CACGTGACACGACTATCACGTGGGTGACTAAATAGTCACCTAAGGTGATTATTTAGTCACCTATTTTAGGTGACCATTTAGTCACCTTAGGTGACCAAATGGGGTATTTGTTCTACACTGGAGTAACACAAATGACTAAATATAAATACAGCCAAAATAGTAAAAAAACAGTTGCAAAAATCATAATTCATCACATTTTTCATCATTGCATATATACTTTACAATACAGAAAAAATATTGATTTTATTTAGATAACATGCACAACATATTGAGAATTGAGACAGTAGTATATGTACTGCAATACCAAATACAATATGTATACTTACAGTTCCGGTGAAAAGAAGATGATACCTGAAGGTGACAAAGGTCATTACACCCAAGTGG
The DNA here is from genome assembly GCA_009869805.1 of Oncopodura yosiiana. Lineage (NCBI taxonomy): Eukaryota > Metazoa > Arthropoda > Collembola > Entomobryomorpha > Oncopoduridae > Oncopodura > Oncopodura yosiiana. The sequence continues at coordinate 385 of VCNE01011386.1, forward strand.
GTACTTGAGAGTTGAACTAACTCCATGTTGGTTGTTGAATTTATTTTAATTTAATACAATTTTCAACTGGTAGTTAGTATGAACAAGTATGTATTCATATTATGTAGATTTTAATTTTTATATATTATTAAATTGTGAAACAAACTAGGTGATAGGGAGTTATAGAAGGAGACGAACGAACGAACGAACGAAGAACGAATAGACAGTTTGGCGCTTGCTTAATTCAATCATATAACTGGAGAACAAGTTGAAAAAAGAAGCACAACGTGGTGCTTGGTTCACTACTGGATAACATGTAGTACCATCTGGAATCTGGACAAAGAGTTGCCACCAAAAGAAAAACACGCTACGCTATAGTTCGCGCAGTAGCTTCAATGTTTTTTTTTGTCTCTAATTCAGTACGATGCGGATGGCGTTAGCATCTTGTTGTATACTTTGAAGCAGCAGTAGCATCTGATTGTTATTATAAAATAAATATATTATATATACTGATGCTGTCAGAAGAAGACAAATTTTTTGAAACGTTTTTTAATTTTTTGATCCAATTTTTTTTGTTTTATTTGTTGTAACATTTTTGAAATAATTAAGTAACAAATAGATAAGAGTGAAAAAATGGAACCAGACATAATTTCAACAAGGAAAATATTATTACCTAAAAGCAGACTTATACGAAAAACTAGGAGTGCACTACGAAAAAGGACTAAATCTCTTCAAGTAGTTTTTCGAGAATTTGTACATTTGAAAACCAATGGAGCCTGTAAATATGTTCAAGATAATAATAATAGTGGAAGTAATAGTAGTAGTAATAATTACAATACGTCACCATCTTCGATCTTGACTGCTTTACAAGACTCGGGATTGACTCAGTGGGTGACTTTTTGGTGTAGAAGTAAAAGCAAAATCATTTTACCAAGGCCTAGGCCCAAGAAATACTCGGAAAAGATGAAGACTGAAGCTTCAATTATGCACCGAATTGCTGAATTACAAAAAGATGGTATGTGGTATGACAAGCGACTTCCTAGAGTACAAGAACCACCAAGAAATAAAGCTCATTGGGACTATCTTTTGGAAGAAATGCAATGGCTTGCAGCTGATTTTGCTACAGAAAGAAAATGGAAACGATGTGCAGCAAAAAAGGTAATAGAGAGAGAGAGAGAGAGAGTACTAATTTTTATTTTTTTTATCTTGTTTTTTTTGCTTTGTTCTCTAATGATACTATTTCTTTCTTCTTTAGTGTGCCAAAATGATTGAAAAATATTTCCACGACAAAGAGACTGCAGCTCATCGTGCTGAAAAAGAAGAACAGGAAAGAATGAAACGCTTAGCAGCATTCATAGCTGAAGAAATTAGACGTTTTTGGGAAAATGTTCAAACTGTTGTTGAAATTAGAGAAAATTCTAGAATTGAAATGATAAGGAAGAAAGCTATGGATCAACATCTAAGTTTTATTGTTGATCAAACTGAAAAATATTCTTCCATGTTAGCTGTCACTTTTGCTTCAGATATGAGTACTGCTCATAATAATGCTAGTGCTAGTACAGAAATTATGAATGGTGATGATAGCACAGGAGACGATGGAGCTCGAACTGAATCTAGTCTTTCTGATAGTATGTGTATTTTTTTTAAAAAAATATATTGTCTTTGGTATATTATATAGTAGCATTCTGTTTGTTTCTTTAGCCGAATTTGTACCAAATGAAGGTGAAGATGAAGATGATGAGGAGACAATTGCAGAAGCTGATGTTGAAGAGTCAGCGAGCGTGAAGAAAGAAATTGAACTATTAACTGCTGAATCTCAAGCACCTTTAGATGATCTCCTTAGGTTAGTTCTTTTATATAACTACATTTCTCTAACTATGAAAAGAAATTTATTATCTGTATTTATTTTTTTAGTCAATTACCTCCAGGTTACTTAGCAGAACGATTCGGTAAGAAATACCTTTTTAATATTTTTTGTTCATTATTTGTAAGTTACAAATTGTAACTATTATAATTATTGTCATAATTTTATTAGGTGAAAGTGTTCAAGAAAATGAAACTAAGAAGAAAGATGGTACAAAATCAGAAAATGTGGAAAAGTCGACTACTTCCAATAAAATACCCAAGGAAGAAGAGGACGATTCTGTTGTCACTGAAGTTGATGACGAAGAATTTGAACCACCATCTCAAATAGAATCAGATGAAGAAGATACATTAGAAGAACAAGAAGCTAAAGAAAATGAAACTGGTGAGAATGATCATATTACAGAGTTGAAAGAGCTAGAAGCAGAAAATCAGCTGAGTAGAGAAGAACTTCTTGCAAAGTATGCAAATCTTGACAGTGCAGGAAGTGATGGAGATATTGAAGAATCTGAAGGTAATAATTAGTCTATCATTTAATGTTTTCGTAGAGTATTTATTATACATTCATAATTGTTATTACTTTTAGATGATGGTGACAATGGTAGTACAGATGTTGATACTGAAGAAGATGATGATGAAAAAAGTTCATTTTATTCAGCAACATCAGGTTAGTAATTATTCTAATTACAGAAGTTTCTTTCTTACTTTTGAATTTTATATTAATACATATCTACTACATCTTTATTTTTTTAAATATTTTTTATTAGATGTTTCTGGTCCACAAAGAAAACGCTTGAAAATGGATGACAATGAGAGCCCTTCTGAGACTGACATTATTACTGATAATGAAGATGGTAATGATGATACTACTATCGAAGATTCTGGAAGTAGTAGTGATGATGACAGGAATGAACAAACCAGTGATCTTGCTTCACTTTTACAAACATTTGCACCTGACAAAGCTGGAGAAATCACTGATGAAGATCTTCATTCTGTTGCTGTTATGGCAGAGTCATTTCAACCAAAGGGGTATACATTGTCTTCAACAAATGTGAGTTTATTTAAAAATTATTAAAAAATGTATAAAATGTGTTTTTTTTAATTTAAATTGATTTGCAATTTTTTGACAGGTTGCTACAAAAATTCCATTTCTGCTCAAGCATACACTAAGAGAATATCAACATATTGGTTTAGATTGGCTAGTAACTATGTATGAAAAGAAACTCAATGGAATATTAGCTGATGAAAGTACGTTCCTGACTACTGATGTCTTGATTGACTTTTTCTAATGAAATAATGTTCTATTTATATATATATATAGTGGGCCTTGGAAAGACAATTCAAACTATTGCTTTACTAGCACATCTAGCTGAAAAGGGAAATTGGGGACCTCATCTGATTGTTGTACCTACTTCAGTTATGTTAAATTGGGAAATGGAATTTAAAAAATGGTGTCCTGGCTTCAAAATACTCACATATTATGGAACACAGAAAGAAAGAAAGTTGAAAAGGACTGGTATGAATAATAATAATGATAATAGTAGTAGTTTTCATTAAGAAGTTATATATATATTTATAATATCAAATACTCTTTTTCTTAGGATGGACAAAACAAAATTCTTTTCATGTTTGTATTACATCATATAAACTAGTAATTCAAGATCATCAATCATTTCGACGTAAACGATGGCGTTACCTAATTCTTGATGAGGCTCAAAATATTAAAAACTTTAAATCACAACGATGGCAACTTCTTTTACATTTTCAAACACATAGGTAAAGATTTCTAACAGCTTTTTTTTCTGAATATTTAATAAATATAAATATGTTTTTTTTAATATAGACGTCTTCTTTTAACTGGAACACCTCTTCAAAATAATTTGATGGAGTTGTGGTCACTAATGCATTTTCTTATGCCACACGTCTTTCAATCACATCGAGAATTTCGTGAGTGGTTTTCAAATCCGATGAGTGGTATGGTTGAAGGAAACACTGAATACAATGAAAAAATTATTCGACGCCTTCATATGGTAAAAATTTAATGCACTTTTTATTATTTTTGTTTTTCTTTATTCTAATTAATTTCTTATTTATTTTTAGGTGTTACGTCCATTTATTCTTCGTCGTCTAAAGTCTGAAGTAGAAAAGCAATTACCAAGAAAATATGAACATATTGTAATGTGTCGTTTGTCCAAAAGACAACGATATTTATATGAAGAGTTTATGTCAAGGTCGAGGTAAGCTTTCAGTTTTAATAATAATAAGAAAAAGATGGACAAAATTTTTTTATTGTATTTGTTTGTTGTTTTTTGTAGAACAAAGGAGACATTATCACAAGGAAGTCTTCTGAGTGTAATTAATGTATTAATGCAATTGCGTAAAGTATGTAATCATCCCAATTTGTTTGAAACAAGACCTGTTGTAAGTCCTTTTCAAACTGAAGGAATTACTTATCTGATTCCATCTCTTGTGTGGAATATGTTTGACAATATTTCACGTGAGAAGCCATCTTACTCTTTATTTCACATGACTGAAGCAGATGAAGATTTTAGTAAAGAGGATGCTGAAAGAATTCGAAATCTTTCTTTACGATCAAACTTTTTATCTTATACTACAACAACAACCACTACGACGACAACTACTACTAGTGTAACTACTTTTCCAAATAGTGGAAGTATTAAGCTATTGAAACGACTTTCTTCGTGTAATGTTATTCCTGTTACTTCTACTTCTCCTACTAGTGCTAATAATATTATCAAAAGTTATTATGACCCTTATATTTCAACTTGTCAAACTCCTGCAAAAAGAATAAAATTGGCTGAGCATATGGGCCCACAACCACCTACTCCTTCTACAAATATTAATTGGTTTATGACAACTGTTGATCCTGAGCCATATTTTGAAGATGAGGAGTTTATTCATGCATTAGCTTTTAATGATTCAACTACTAAGGATATTGTGCGCGTGAATACAATTAAATTAGTTCAGGACTTTGCTCGTATTAAGGGTCATATACGTCAGAGGAAACTGAAAAACTATATGAAAACTCCAATATGGAAAAAGGCTTTAAAACTAAAATATACAAAACAAATAATCAATGAAAAAACAGTATCACAAGAGATATCAGAGGAAAATCCAATTCAAATATTTGATGAAGAGCAATTTCCACAAAAATCAAATACTGATGAAATTAGTAATAGCAGTAATAATAATAATAATAATAACAATAGTACAACTACAACAGTGGAAATGAAAATTAGTCGGAAAGTTCCTAAAAAGAGTTCATTTGGTGGTGTAGAATGGATATCAGCAAGTAAAATTAATCCATTAACATTTGAGCTGGTATGTAATAGAATCTAAGCATATACTATAGTTTTATTTTATAGTTTGTCTTTTCTTTTTTTCTTTTTTAAAAAAAGTTCCCTTTCAATTTTTGAGATATCTGTAAATATTATTTTAGATATTCTTTTATAAAGGGGAAAATATTAACATTTCAATGATGAATTCTTACTGACTTGCTTACAAGTCTCAATCTGAAAGCGAGATCAATGAATTCGTATAGTTAGTTATATATTCACTATTATAAGTTTTGGTTCATTTTAAAAGTAAATTTGCATTCTGTGCCTTTTGTAAGTAATAACGATGTATAATTTTTTTTAAAGGTTGAAGTTCAACGTCGAAGGCTATATGATAAGAAAGTTGTTCATCAAAATCTTTTACGACTGAATAAGCAAAGATGTGAAATTTTTCCAGTCTTTGGAAAAAGTACTATTGAGCAATGCAAAATTTTAAATATATTACGTCCATTTCGTCATTATGGACACAAGAGTCGAACACTAAGGATATTTCCTATGAAACCTGAAAAACCTCGTGATTTTAAAAATAATGGTTATTTCAATCTTGGATTACAACATATTTTAGCAGCTCTTCAATATAAAATTTGTGGTTTATCTTCTACGGAATTTCATCCAGACTTGGTGTGGAAAGCAACACATGCTCTACATGATACTGTTTCGACAATTAATGAGATAGTTGAAAATCTTGATGAAATGATTAATCGTTATATTTTCTATGTACCAGCAGTAAGTGCTCCACAACCATCATCTAAAGTATTTCATCCAGCAGTATCTCGCTATTTTCATCAAATGTATCAAGAGCAAGAGATTCGAGAAGTTTGTAGTAAAAAATCTGAAATTCTTCATCCAGTCATTAGTTGTATGAGTACTCAATTTCCTGATCCAAGACTTGTTCAATATGACTGTGGAAAACTACAAGTTTTAGATAGGTAAATATTATTATTAAGAAATTAAAAGAAAGATCTCATCCGACATTATATATAGTATATATATAATAAATGAATGTCTCTTTTTTAAGGTTATTGAGACGACTCAAAGCTGAAAACCATCGAGTATTACTTTTTACCCAAATGGCCAAGATGCTGGACGTCTTGGAACAATTTCTCAATCACCATGGTCATATCTATTTACGACTTGATGGAGCTACAAAAATTGACCAACGTCAACTACTTATGGAAAGATTTAATACAGATCCAAGAATATTTTGTTTCATTTTATCAACACGTTCTGGTGGAATTGGAGTTAATCTCACAGGTAAGTATCTCATAGATGAAAAATTATAACATTTTTAAGACGACTTGGTTTATTTTTCATTATTTTTGTCTAGGGGCCGATACTGTCATCTTTTATGACTCTGACTGGAATCCTACAATGGATGCACAGGCACAAGATCGATGTCATAGGATTGGACAGATTAGAGATGTTCATATTTACAGGTATTTATATTATTATTACTATTATTAAAACTATTTTTTAAAATTTTGATTGTTCAATTACATTTTTATATAGATTGGTGAGCGAAAAGACTGTTGAAGAAAATATTTTAAAGAAATCAAATCAAAAAAGGCTATTGGGTGAATTGGCGATAGAAGGTGGTAATTTCACAACTGCTTACTTCCGTCAAAATACAATTCGAGATTTATTCCATGTTGATGAGAATGAAGACGTAACCAAGAGAATAGCTGAAGTATTAGACTCTAATTTAAAACCACATCAACATTCAATGACTACACGAACAACGGCTGCGTCTAGAACCAAACCTGAAATAATGAATGAAGAGAATGCCATAATATTATCTGTTCCTGTTGCTGTGCCTTCTTCTTCTACTACTACTACTTCTACATCTACAAATCCTACTACTGAATCAGCAGATAGTAGTACTATTACAAAGAATGCAACTCAAATGCTTGAAACTGCTCTAGCAGCTGCTGAAGATGAGAGAGATGCAAGAGCTACTCTTAATGTTCGAGCTGAAGCTGCTGCAGAATTAGCAGAATTTGATGAAAATATTCCATTAGAAGAATTGAATGATGTAAGTAGTATATTATCTAACATAACGTTGCATACCTATTATTAAATTTATATTGCATTATTATACTCTTTTTTTCTTTGTCTCTCTCTCTCTTAAAAGGCACCTGATGAAATCGATGGACTTGATATTGATATGACTAATATATTAGGAGAGGTAATAAAGAAGCTTTTAGTATATTTTTTTATTATATATTTTAATAATATAAGCACTGACGATCGGATCTAATTTACATTTGTATAAGTTAGTACTCCTTTGCATCAGTGCAAAATTAATCTTTTAGAGGATGAGGCACCAGCCTATATCTTAGTTATTAATTAAATCTAGATATCAGTCTTGTTCTTATCCACAGTTTTATTTGTGTTTATATACATATTTGCCTATATTTTTTATTAAAATGTTGCTAGTTTTTAATGGTGTGATTTGTAAAATAATTTTTTTCTGTTTGACAGTTAAATGGAGTTGAAAGATATGCCCTTCGCTTCATGGAAACAACCATACAAGATTGGTCTAAAAAGACGGTAGCAGATGCTCAAAAAGAGATTGAACAACAGAAACGAGACTGGGAATTGAAAAAGCTGGAGGAACTTAGGTTGCAACAGGAAGGCGACTACACTGATGATGAAGATCTAGTTACTTACTCAGCTGTAGATAACAAGGTGAATGTTGTTAGTAGGAAAGGTGATAGTAGTAAAAAAGAATTAGTAGAGGAACAGGCCGTTGTGAGACGAAAAAGAGGAAGACCTCCTATGAGCCGTCGTAAATTAGATGGCAGGAAAAGGAGGGCAATAATTAGAAAATCTAAAATTGTCAACAATAGTAATAATAGTAATAATAATAAGCAAAGTAGTATGGTTGTGGTCAATGGTACTTCTGGACTATCATTACGTACATCTACTATTAGTACTAGAAGAAGTTCTGTAGAGCAACTACGACAACAAAAACCACCGCCACCACCTTCACCAAAATCAATCGTTACAAGAAAAAGAACTATAATTGTACCAAATAATAATAATAGTAGTATTAAGAAAAAGAGGTCAGTTGTTGTTCCATTACGTAAGAAAAAAGTACCAGTCGTACCACCACGATCATCAATAACAACAAGAAAAAGATTTATTCATATAGTAAAAAAGACAGGAGCTGTGACTGTCTCTGCTACACCATTATAATTAGTAAGAAAATAGATATAGTATATATATCCTGATTAATTGATTGACTTGATGTCTTGACTAAAAAATGTACCTTAATAATAATAATGTAAGACTTTGATAAGAGTAATAATGACGTAATGAATTGATGACATGTGACTTGATATAAAATGATATAATTGTGTTTTGTAGTTAATTTACATTGACTGATTGTTCTTGTAAAGTGTTAAGAGGAGTAAACATCGTCCATCATTCCTTTGTTTTATTATTTTTTTTTTGGAATATATATATATATCACAATTTACAGGCTTTATCTGTCTTCAAAAAAAAATTAATTAAGCGCGCTATCTATCACTAATTTTCAATTAAGTATACATTTACTTGTTGTACCAAAATTCTTGCAAAAATCGGAAGAGACATGGAATTCTGTGTGTGTTATATAAATTAGTAGTAGATTTTTGATAGCAAGTATTTTACTAGTCATGTCAATATAAGCAGAATTTTTCATAAGTGCATTTTTATGGAAAAGAATAATAATATTTCAGTTCAGTTTATTTTTTTTAGTAATTTTCAATAACTGCATTTATCTGATTAGGTAAAAAAAGAGTTGATTGCTTTTATATATATATATATATATACATTTATGCCTTTGAGCTTTAGAGTGATATAGAATATTGGAATGGTGGTTTTGTCTCCTCTTTCCACACACAGATCAATTTGCATAAAGATAAAAAAGATATTCTTGGCCTCTTAAAAGAATTGTATCTAGTATTCGGGACTTTTGGCCATACAAAATATTACATTAATATGACTATATATATATATATCGACCTGTTATATGTTGAAATATCATTACATAATGTATGCTTTTGTTTACATTTTTTTAAAGATGTATTGATTAATTTTGAAAATGCACTTATGATTTTAGTCAGTCACAGTGTTTATATAAAACTTAGAGATGAAAATAGGAATAGTATAAACCTTTATCAAAGACTTACAATTAATAAGAAAGTTAGAAGATAGTTTCAAATGATATATAATTTTTCCACACCAGTTTAATCTGTGACTTTTCCGATTTTTGCAGGTTTGGGTCGCGCATGATTTTGCTGATGAGATAATGCCGGTAAGATGATTTGTTCTTTTTAATTTGGGTTTTCATTATGATTCATATACTATTATACTACTACTGCAAATTATTTTGGCTGCATAATGACTCATTCACATACAATTCAATGCAATAACAATGGCTTCTAAAAGAAACACCAAATTGGCATCAACAACCATCAAATCATATATAATATTATGTATTGCTCTACTAAAAGTACTTACTATTGTCAAATAGATTTGGGCTCCACCAACTCCACCAATTGATGACAGTGATGTGTATATTGATCATACACAAGGTTTCCTCTATTCTTATGACATAATGCCAGAATATCAACTCCCTTCGGTTTATGTGCCAAAAGTACCTAAGAAAATGTCGAGCATTTATGATCGTGATAAAGACAAATCATCATTACTATTAAAAGGAAAAATGGATGACTATCGATTGGATCATGACATTATGGAAGATCAAAATAAAAAAGTCACCAAAGTACAAAGAAGAGAAGAACCAATTTTTGCTCCACGCTCACTATTTGATAGGCCATCACCCGCTTTAGCTAAAATGAGAAAAGATTTCCGTATGCAGAAATATGGTGGAAGAGCAAGTGGATTAACAAAAGCTAGTTTAGGTCCAGGAGCAGTTACATTTCCTATTGTGTCACCAGTAAATTCTAAAACACCTTCAACTCCTCCACCTGATATGGTTGAATGGCTTGTAGCAGAGGATTATGCTCTACTTCAATGTGTACAAAATATGTTAGAACTTCCACTTTCACTTCTTGTAGTTAGTTTGGCTCAAACACCAAATTGGGAATTGGCAGCAGAAGTCGTCAATATGACTTCAAGAACATATAGAAGTCCAAAGCAGTGTAAATGGAGGTAATGTTTCTTTTGTTATCATATGACAATTTTGAAAGTGTTGATGAAAAAATTATATTTTTATTTTTTTTATTCTCTGTTTTTTAATATTATAGATATGAAACTATTGTTGGCCCTAGAGAAGAAGGCAAATTATTTTATGAACCCCCAACATCATCATCAGTAACATCACCAAATGCAAAAAAGAAAAAGACTAAAGCATTTATAAAAATAGGTCCACCTTCACCTTCACGCCAAGCAAGATATATGAAAACATCTCAACTAATGGCTCAAGATAATAACTCTCAATTATCTACACTTTTTACTCAAAAATTTGATACTATCAAATCTATTGCAAATAAAAGAATTCCAACAGCAAAACCTCATGCAACAATTACACCACATGTCAAAACAGTGAAACAAGCTGCAATTTTTGCTGAACATGGAATTAATTATGATAATCCACTATCTGCTACAGCAATCGCTCAAGCACGTTATGAACGTTTACAAATGGATCGTAAAAAGAATTTAGCTGCAGCTCAAGCTCAAGCACAAGTGGCAGTTGCGGCCGCAGCAGCAACTGCTGGTCTTCCTTCTAACAATGCTATTGTTAGTGGATTATTATCAATGAATCCTGCTCAAATGAATACTGCTGGTAGTCCAACTTGGATTAGAGCAACAACGACAACAACAACAGCAGGAACAAGTGGAACAACTTCTTCTAATGTTCAAACAATTTCTGCTGGAACAAATGCTCAAATTAATACTGTCAGTTTAGCATCTGGAATTAAAATGGAACAAATTCCTGGAAGTAGTAATCAAAAAGTATCTTTAATTCAATCAGGTCAACCTGTTATGACGGTAAAATACATTCATATAAAGTAAATTAATATTATGATGATGATTGATTTATGATGATATTCTTTCCTTTTATTTTAGCCTCAAGGGCCAGTCGCAGTTGCAGCAACTGTACCAATGCAACAAGTTTCAAACACAGCCAATAATAGTGCTATTGTTAGTAGATTACTAACTACTACAGTAAACCCTGCTACAGCTCAACAAATAATGAATACTAGTGGACAACAAACTTGGATACGAGCAGCAGCAGGAACTAGTAGTAATGTTTCATCAACAGGACAAACTATTTCTACAAATACACCTATTGTTGCAGTTAGTACAACATCTCCAACTATGAGTGGTCAAAAAGTATTAGTACAACAACAACAACAACCAATATCTCAAGTAGTTTCAGGTGCTTCATCAAATACAACAAGATTATTAAATGCTGCTTCTGGACAAATAATTACACCCGCCGGTGGACGAACATGGTCAATGAGAACAACTAGTGGAACAAATACTTCAACAGTACAAACTATTTCATCTACAAATACACCTATCGTTGCAGTTAGTACAACATCTCCAACAATGAGTGGTCAAAAAGTTTTGATACAACAGCAGCCAATATCCCAAGTAGTTTCAGGTACTTCATCTAATACAACAAGATTATTAAATGCTGCTTCTGGACAAATAATTACACCCGGTGGACGAACATGGTCAATGAGAGCAACAAGTGGAACTACTGGAACAAATACTTCAACAGTACAAACTATTTCAGCAACAAATTCACCCATTGTTGCAGTTAGTACAACATGGGCTATGTCTGCAACTGGTCAAAAGGTTTGTAAACAAAAGTTTTATACATATATATATATATGACAATTTTTTTTATGAATCTATTTATATTTCTTTTCTTAGGTATCTTTTGTACAACCTGTTATGACAACTCAAGGACAGCAAGTAGTTGCAACTGCTCCAGTTGCTTCAAGTAATATTGTTAGTGGATTATTAACTGCAGTTAATCCTAGCTCTGGACAAATTAGTAATACTGGGCAAACAACTTGGATTCGATCAACTAGTGCCTCAGGAACTTCAACTGTACAAACAATTTCATCTACTAGTTCACCACTTGTTGCTGTCAGTACTACTACAGCGGCAATACCAACTCAAAAGGTAAAACAAATTAAAGATATATTATGAATTAAAGGTACTATAATTTATATTATTTTTCTAAGGTATCATTGGTTCAAGGCCAACCTGTAATGACAGTAAGTACATCATCTACACCTCATTTGGGGGCTATGGCTACTGTCGTAACACCAACAAATACGAGACAAGTACAGGTAAATAACATAGCATAAACTTTTGGAATCTGAGAATTTTAAATTTTACTTCAAGAAATTTATTTTCTCTTTTTGAATTTTTTTTGTTTTAGCTTGTAAAACAACATACAGTTGGTGGAAAAACTGTTACTATTGCTGTATCAGATGCTGAGATGGCTGCATTTTTGAAACAACATGGTCTTTCAGCTCCAACTAGAGTAACAATCGCTGGCCAAGGAGGACAGAAAGGAATATCCCAATTACCTGCCAGTTCTATTAATGCTACAACAGCTCAATTAATATCATCTGTTGGGTTACAGGTATGTTCTAAAATCTTTATTTTAGAATTATTCTTTAATGAATTAATCCTAATTATTATTATTATAGAAATTAGGATTTCAAGTTCAGCCTGGTAGTGGTGGAAGTTCAATAGCAACTATAGTTAAATCACCTGGAAATCAAGCTGGACATTCAAATACAATAGCATTTCCTATTCATTCTCTTGCTCAAGTAAAGACATTACCAAAAGCAGGAGGTACTGTAACAAATCCAAAGCAACAACAACTTCAACTCGGTACACTTCAACAACAACTTTTAGTACAACAAAGAAGACAACAACAACAGAGACAACAAGTTACTTTACAGCAGCAACAAAGTCAAGTTACCTTACAACAGCAACAACAACAACAAAGGCAACAAGTTACTTTGCAACAACAAGGAGGAAACAAAATTACTCATATGACCCAAGTTCCTCAGGGTACAACAATTCCAACCCAATTAATTGTACAAACCTCGAAACAACTTCAAGGAACTATTTATGTAATTCAATAGATTACTTTAAAAAATATAACTTGTATGTAATTTATCTTCAAATTGCTTTTTATAGGTTGTAACAGCACCTCCTACTAGTACAACGACTGTACCTCAAGGTGAGAAAAAATTATGATCAAAGTCTTAAATAGCTTTTTTAACTTTTAGATTTGGTTTTATTATACAACTATTTAATATTTCACTTGAACAATTGTTTTCTATATATGAAACAATTATGCCTTAAACATTAAGGTGCGTTTGTCGTAGGTTCTAATCTAAAGCTTTTACTTTTGTATTGATGTTGAGGTTAAGGTAGTAGTAGTAGCATTAGGCTCACTTTGTTGAAAAAATATTCGTGCTGAACTGAGGTTATATCTAAGGAGATAAAATTCTTGAAGAAAGTCTTGTATTCTTTTAGCTGTTAGTATACTAGCTTGTTGTAGCTTTTCATCTCGTTTAGCCTCACTAATTGTTTGTTGTGCTCGTTTTCTTTCTTCAATAAGTCTATTAGTTACACCTTGAAACCATCCTAATGAATCGAAATCATTATCTTGTCCCAAAACTTTTAGTAGATATGCAATTCCTTTTAAAAATCAACAATGAATTTAGCAAGTATTACAAAACAAATTAAAAATTAGGTAGTAGTGTTTTCTTATATGCTATATTTACCCATTGGAAATCCATCATCTGTAAATATAGTAGGAGATTTTGATTTCTTGGCAAGTTTCTCTTTACATGTACGCATATGCTCAATATATGATAATGTAAGAGCAGGTATTATTACATAAAAGTTGTTAAGATGCGAGTTCCTGTAAAAATGTATATTAAAACAAACACATATATATATAAAAATTATTGAAAATTATTATTATTTTCAGGAGAGCGTGGAGATAAACCTGGTGGCACTTGATAACTGAAGAATTATTACAATACTAAATATGATGTAATTTAGGTAAGTATTTTAAAATGTACTTTAATATATAATAATAACTGATTTATTTTACCTTGTATCTCGACAGGTAGTCGCAAATGCTGTAACAAGTAATTTGAAATAGTCTACTCCACTAGAGAATGAGGATGTTAATGTTTTTAATGATGAGTCAATCACTCTGGAGGCACTTTTCATTTCTTCATGCCAAAAGGAATCAAGGTCCTGTGTTGCTTCAGTGAAATCAAAAATATCATCTAGATCTGGAATGAATCTACATCCTCGTCCCGCTAAGAGGTGCATACCTCCTGATCGGACAAGACGAACAAATCTACACACAGAAAAAAGAATAAAATAAAAGGAATTTAAAAAAAAAAACAAATCTGTGCATAGAAACACAGTAATAAAAATATATTACAAATATATATATATACATAGAAAAAAATTTATATGTAGATAAATATATATAAAGAAATTTTGTATAAAAATGCTATAACATAACGAGACATTTTGTATAATAATAGTATATACATAAAAGAAAGATGAAAGAGATATATATACACTACAATTTTTCAAAAATGATATGTTTGTTTGTTAGAATAAAGACTTCAAAGTTGACATCTTCTAGTATATAATTTCATAGTATAGTATATTTAAACATTTACTTACCCTAGTGCATTTCCAATATGAGTTATTAAAATACGAAATTGATCTAATGGTGATAGACCTTCTGGTGTCAGTCCAAGCTTTTTGATACCACGTTGGAATTTAAGTGCACGGTCATAAGGAAACGATGCAAAAGATGCTGGATTAGAAATTGAACTGCTTTCTTCATTTGGTGGTGGTGATTTTGGACTAGTTGTAGTAGTAGTGGATGATACATCTTGTCTTCCTTGTTTGAATAATCTGATATCTTTAGCCAATCGGGATTTGATTTGTTCATCGTATAAGAATTGTGAAAATGCAACAATTTTGGCACGAAGAAAATGATAAGTAAAATTCACAGTAGTGTTTGCAGTGTAGCTGTAGAGATTAATGAAAAATGTTATTTTTTACAGTAATTATTTTATGATAGTATATTTTTATTTTTCAAGAAAGCTCGTCATTATTATTCTATTGTCTATAGGCTGATTACCCGTGTATTATTATTAGTACACACAGTTTATTCATGAAGTTCTCCAGTTAGTTATAAGAAGACACAAAAACAGTAGATATATTTGTTGACTTATTTCTAAAGCTAACCGGAGCTTTTCAAGAAAAGACAGTGTGTAGATCCTGGTAATCAGTCTAGTATTTAGATTGCAAAAAGTTTTTGTAATTGCACTAACCTTCCATGAGTCTTTAAAGAATTTGCCAAATGTCTAATGTTGACAGTGTCCAAATGCTTATTTTGTGAATTGACTTGAACAAAAACTTGATTATTTAAATTGTAAGTAAATTCAACAACAAAGCGGTTCAGGTTTCGAACTATTTCTAGAATATCTAGACCCTATAAAAATAATAATAAGTTTTAATAACAAAAAAATTTTTAAAAGAGAATACAAATACGTAGAACGTTTTATGAAGATATAATATTTTCACTCACTTGTTCCAGTGTATGACCTGGCAAATGATCTTCTAAAACTGATAATTGATATTTATCTGAAGCTAATACCCTCATGGTAGCATAAGTTTGCCAGTCATGTAATGCAACAGAAGCCAAATTGTAAAAAGTTTTACTCAGGTAATATTCAGTCTGGAATGAATTAAAAAATATATTATAGACTTATTATTGTCAGGTATAGTTATATTCTTACTGACTATGTAATACTTACAATGTTTGTCAAATTAATTTTCTTGGAATTGAAGAGTAACGACGGTGTTTCTAATGAACACATGAAATCTTTAACACCCATTCGAAATGGTGAATTTTCTCCACTAGGAACTTGTAAATGAGAATGACTTATAAGCCTTAAATCAGTCTCAACATCATGACATAATTTCTCAATTATTTGTCCTTTTAAATACATTTCAACTTCATAGACAAATGATTTTGTAGCTTGTTCATAATGAGGACTCTTTTTTAATAAATCAAGGCAATCTTTGAGAACAAGAAATGTTAATGGTAACTTTGTTGATTTCATTTCATTATAGTAAATTGTTGAGAAGTAAGAAGATATAATAATTCTATGCCAATATAGACATGAACCATTGCACATTTGATTAATTTTAGTATCCATTTCTGTTAATTGAGTTATACGATTAATACATGTCACAAGAGTATGAAAAATATCATCACGCCATAATCTTCCTCCAGTCCAATCTAATGCTATTTTAGCAATTAATAATCTTCTTTTTGATAAAGGCCCTCTTAAAACATGGTCCAAAATTGATAAAGTTGTTATACAATCTGCCCTTGTTTCATCATTATTTGTTTTTCGAATATCATTTCCATTATTATAATTTAGTAGTCCCTTTTGAGCTGAACGTATATTAGTTAAACAAATATGAAGTAAATGTTGAGCAATTATCATGGCAGAGTTAGACACTTGACAATTAAAACGAAAAAGTGTTATTTGAATAAATTTTAACAATTCTAAAATTTGGCAAAGGAGACAAACAGTTTGTTTTGTTACTGGTTTTCCTAGGCTAGCATGAAGATTAAGTACTAAACGAAATAAATAATTTAAATTATGACTATACTTGATTCCATCTGATAATAAAATGAATTTTTTTGTTAGTTCATCAATTCTATAGTTACTACTACTTGTGTACATTATTTCTTGAATTTTTATAGCCCAACTACCAACTTGTAAATTGTACTGTAACACATCCTTTGGTAGAGAAATTAATTTTTGTTGTAAGTAAGCTTGACGAGAGGCACTGTATGTTTGAAGAGTTTTTGTATCAAAATACCTATTTGTGACTAAAGGATATGAACTAAGAAAAACTTCTGGAATCCATAATAATGAGCCACTAATAGGTACAGCAACAATTTTCTTCAATGGCTCACGTAGTGTTTTATAAAAAAATCTTTTAGAATCAAAAGTTGTTGGAAATAAAACTGAGACAAGAATATAGAGAGACGTCAGTCCAATAACTTTGTACTCATCAAAATTTCCAATATTATTAGCATTACTATTATTAGGATTTGAAGAGGAAGAAGAAGAAGAAGAAGAGGAATTATGGTTATTAATAGAGTTATTATTTGCAACTCCTCCTACATTTTCAAAACTTTCACTCAGAGCAGATAAGGTTGATATATGATGAAGAAATTTATCTTGTAGAGTTAAATTTTTGTTGACTTTTTTTCCAACTTCAGACTTGATATGTTCTAATAAATTATTAAACATGTTGGCATTCATTACATTTTCACCAAGAGAAGATAAATTTGTTTCCAATGTGAGCAAACTTTCAGAATCTATACCAAATGATACACTATCAGCACGAACAGATTTAATCATTTGACGATATCTTGTCCAATGCTCTTGTAATATAATTTGATTTCGTATGATTTCATCAAGAATTACTAGTATAGTTATTAAGTTTGATAATTCTCCTACAACTATTGGTATATAAACACCGGTAATTGATACAACATGAGGTTTAGACTCTTTAAATACTGCTCCTAGTTGAAGTATACAATGTGATATTAATGTTTCACATGTTGATGTAAACTTTTGTAGTTTATACAGGAGTGGAAGAAATTTGGAAATTGCTATGTGACCTTCACCTTCTGTTGATGATGTTGTTGTTTGTGAAGGTGATAATGATGAAGAAGAATCAAAATTTGATGGCAATACACCACTTTCAAAACAATCACCATAAAGTGATAATTGGTCAACAAAATGAGATGATCCATACTCTCTCAATTCAACAAGTTGACTAGTGATTGTCGAAAGAACTAAAATTACTTTTTGTATATCAGGATTTCCTTCAGGAATTGAGAAAGGGAATGTAATAAGTTCTTCTAACGATAATGAATCAGGCAATGGTGTCCATGATATTTGCACTGGATCTGTTACAAAATTCCAAATACTGTGAGTTATTGGGTAAGCGTCAATAATCGAAGATCCTTTTAAACCAAAGTTTGATGTATGATGATGTTCTTGTTGTTGACTTTGATTCGTCGTCTCACTTTCATTTTTCTCGTCAACAAAACGAAATAGTTGAGAGGAATGATCTTCCAGAAATGTTTCATATCTCTTTAAATATTTTTCTGTCAGTGTTCTATGTGCAACAACATCTGGCTCATCTACAGATGACATGGTGTCATTATATATTTTTTTGATACTTATACCTGTGTGTGACCAAAAGAGTTAGCGTTAAACGTAATGGCATCAAAATTAATAATAATGACAAAAGTATTATGAGTTAATTTCTTACGTATAAAGAATTTTGTTTTTTTTAAGTATTTTCCATATCACAGAGATTTGATGATGAATTCCAAAAAAAATCAGTCTTCTTCTAATTCATGTGGCCAGTACCCTAACTGTTCCCAATAATAATATCAGATATCCTAGTGTTCCTGTAAGTAGAGGAAATATTATTACAACGGGAAATATATAGTACATAGTAAATAGAACTATTTATTTACAATTTCGAAAAGAGAAGAAAATTTTTTTTGTTGTTGTTACAAATCTGTGTGCTTAGTGCTCATTCAACTGATTTACCTTCTTAATTGTAATATCACATGTATCAGATTATTATTATTAACATTTAAAGATTACTAATACTACAACACTAAATTTATTTAGTTGATTTATACAAGTGAAATGCGATTGAGTTGAATGGGTGTTTATTAAATCTTTAATAAAAATGATTATAATATCCTGTGCTGTCACATGGTTTTAAGTGGATGAGTCACTTTTCCCACTGGCGCCGTATCGCTTTACCCTCATAATGTAATAATGCTGGTGTGAACAAAGCCTAGCCAAAATAAAATCTGATCGTTAATTATTGTTCTTCATTCATGTTTTCAAATAGTAGTTTAAGTACTATTTCTCGGCACTAATGTAAAGGTCAGAGTAAGAGATTCATGTTTTTGTTCAGACCTTGGATAATGGTTCATGAAATTGAGCTTGGTTTCTAGAAACCATTCTCCCGGCCTGCACATAAAAAAATGAGGCATACTCTGGGTTTTTCACTCCTAGTGACAATCATCTAAATATATACAGTATTTTGGTTTTATTGAGAAAAAATATATTTTGGGTAGAGCTACTATTCTTGCAGTTTCCATATACAGTACAGATCATAAGCAACATATATTATTTGTTTGGTTGGTCAGTGTGTTAGATATGAAGAGAGATCGTTTATAAGTAAATGCCGCATATTTCTATTCTTTGGAAACAAGTTTTTCGTTCTAAGCTTTAGTATACGACTAAACTTTAAGTAAATAATTGGCTATTCATTTTTTAAAAAATATGCATTTTGAGAGTTGCTTATAAACGTACGATACTGTAATATCCTTTCAGTCTCATTTTATAAAGCTCGAGCTATATAAATTTTTGGGATATATGTAAACCAAAAAAGAAGTGGTTTTTTGTTTACTATTGTAGACTAATTTTGGATGCAATAGTACAACGACACTCTGACCTATGACCCAAGGCTACATACAAGTTTACACAGAAAGCTTTTAGATTCCGGTATAGGTATACTATTTCCGAAACATCATGGCAATATAAGTACAGTGTAAACTAGAAACATGTATCAGTTAAGGCGAGAGAAGTACATAGTCATTCTGGCAAAAAATATTACAGAAGTTGAAGTTTTGTCAAAAAGGTCTATATGGTTTTATTTTGTAAGTTATGTCTGATATGTATGTGTATGTCGATGTACAACAATATATTATGTTCATCCCTTGCTGACCTTTCAGGGGTCATAATGTTTTCTTGCTAACCCAGCTTTTTGACTGTTACTCATGAATACTGAATACTAATATAAACCTAAACATTATATCATACAAAAATTTCATGTACGTATATATATTAAGTGAGAGCAGACAAAAATATTTGGTTTTATATTTAAAACTTTCAATTTGAAAGTTTCAAATGGCTCTTTATCTAAAATTTTATTCATACAAAGAGTTGTTCTGCTTTACGTCCGATTTTAGTAAGAAGTTCATGGTCTCTTTGGTACTTCCAACGGACTAACTCAACATCCGCTTAAATTATTCATCGGAATATTCAGTTATATATATTATGTAGCATCTAATATATGTTATATTGCACTGGTTGTACTCATCTCATACAAAAACCTAATATGATAAAACCGACCTACCTTTCGTTTTCTATTAGTAAGTACCTGTCCCCTTTCGGGCTTACTATATGATCCATAACTTCTTCTTCACGATTTATTTTTTGCTCTGTTTTTTCTTTCAATTTACCTTGTTTTTATATCTTTACACTTTCTGTTCTTATTATATAAGCAGTTTCTTTTGAAGGAACTTTAATGTGTAGATCCCTACTTTGTCCTTTGCATTGACGTACATAGTGTAATGTGTAAAAAAAGAAGACCCTTCTTCTCTTTTCAATTCAGCTATGGTCTTCAATTTGGTCCGATGTTTTATAATGTTTTATACTTTTTCAACATTTTCATATGTATGTTAGCATATATATAGTATCACTGATACTGTGATACTGTATCACATTCAATGTTCTTTTTTTGTGAATGAGTTTACATAACAAAGTTTTCATAAACTATATAGCTATGTATGTATGTATGACCTGTAGTATACTTTAGCCCTCTTGGACAAAAGATAAATTTCCATTTCAGTCATTATTTAAATTTGTATGCAAGATCTTGATCTAGTTATTTTTTTCAACTTTAAACTTCAGTTTATATGTACTACACTCCTATTTTTCTATATCCCAATTTTTTTCAATGCAAAAAAACATACAAGAAGAATAAAAATAAATATATAATACAACTTACATCTGACCCGCACTGTCAACTCTTATTAACATATGTATTGTAAATATCCACGGGTCTTGTTAGAAGTGCTCTTATTATGATTTGATATCCCATGCTATAGGCTTTCACTTTTTAAACATCTCACTTGAAGTGAGTCACTTAGCTTATCGAGGAAATTTAATGTCGTTAATAATGCCCGTTGAATATGTATATATATTTTATTTTAGCAAGAAATTGCCCAGAATGTCCATCATGGCTTATTATATATGTCCCTGTGATTTAATATAACATTGTAATAAACTCTTTTTCTATCCTTATGTAATCCACGTCTTTCTTGCTAGTATGAATGATTGTATCACCATATGAAAGTGGGTAGAAATTTAAAAAGGAATGTTAAAGCGTGTCTCGTCTTGGTTTTTTTCTCTGCTCAACCATCAAAGAGTCCAAATTATTCTCTTATTGCAGTTTCGTTGACGCAAGACAAGAATAGATACTGGCTGAAGAGACTTCAGTAAAAATGACACATTGGAGGATATGCACTTTTTTATTCTTTAAATATCTGATTTACTTTTCTTGAACGGCTAACAGGCTCATTCAATAAATCGCTAACAATTTCTACTTTAGTATCAGTATATTTATATACAATGCGATTTTGATCTGTGAAATATGCTTTCTTTTCACATACACTAGAATCACTTCATCTTTACATCCGTTTTCATCTATTCAGCGGTACTCGATTTACAACATATTCCTGTAAATGACTATAGTGATTATGATAGCAATGCAGTATATCAGGAAAAAAGTGTGTACACATTTGACTAACTAAAGTCTTAATTTGTTGCTTGCGTTTTATTAAGAAATATATAGTGACTGTCAGTGACAGTGGGTCTCTAGTGAGTTTAGCCAATGATCATATAATATGTAATATATATATAACACGTAAGAAGAGTAGCAATAATAGAAGAAGCCAAGTCAGAGTTGCTTATTTCCAAAAATAGATCGTCTCTTCTTTTTCTTCTTCCTCTGGATATTATAAGCTCTTGCTTCTACAGAGGAGAATAGATTTAGATTACTACATCAGCACCGTATGAACATGAACAAAATAGCCAGTCCTCAACGGTATACTTTACCTACATATATCTGAATACTATTGCTATGCCATATGAAGTCTCATCTTCTCTGACGTTTTTTTTTTAGTTTTTTACTTTACCCAAGTTGTAAGTCTCCGGTTCTTCTACAGCTACTATTTGTAGTGTTTTAGAAACCAAACATCGTTTGTAAAAAAGTACCAAGTTGGTCTCAGCCATGTGCCATATGTACGCTAGTATGCTTTGGTTTCCTTTGGTAGTAATAAGTAGCCAATTGAAATGTGTCGTAGACTCTACTCTAGAGTTTCCTATAATAATAAATTATACAATAAAATAATCAACTAAAATTAGTGACTTATAAAGACAATCACTGAATTTGTGTAAATTTCTCTTATGCGCTGCAACAAATAAATTGTTCTTTGTAGCCAAATAAATATTGAAAAAGTCATCTTATGAAAATGCTTCACAATATATGCTGTAGCAAAGACTACATTCTTTTACCTCTTTTTAAGGGTTCCCTTGTGGAATGAAAAGTAAAGACATCTAAGGTTTCAATGAACAATGACTGACGGATTCTTAGTCCATGTCGATCCATATTACTTTTTTCATTTTTCTCCATCTCCTCTTTTTCCTAATGTTTTCAAAGTGTAGCATATGTCTCGTGAAAGATCATATTATTTTCACAATAGTTACTGTTGAAGGGCTCTTGAACATTTTAGGGTGTCGGTTTAAATAAACTTCGTGTCGTGACATCAAGTACTTACTACAGGGTACATTTGCAAAAAAAAATATCTATAGCCAATGTTTCTCAATTTGAGACAGTTAAGTGTCAAAATAATTTTTTTTTCGGAATTTGATTTAGAATTGCTACACATGAGTGATTATTTCAAGTTCTTTGCTACTCAGCCGAGAAACATGTAATTTTTGTGCTAGAAAGAAGTCTTTATATCAGCATTATCAGCAAAAAAGAAAACAAATAGACGCGTGGGAGCTTTTCTTACGTTGTGTGAGAGAAACTGATACACAATATGGGAATTTGATTTAAGTCAAAAAAATTAGAAAAATTGATTATCAACTATATATTTTTTGATTGTATTGAAAGCTTTAAATTCATTTATCCAAGTAGCAGTATATATGTAATACATGTGACATTATTATTTTGCTTCAAATATGTCTTTTGTAGTATATACTCCTCGCTAGATTTTCTTTTTCGTCTTCATACAAAAATCTTTCTAACTACTCAATTTCTTTTTTTACAATGTTTTTTACTAGTTTTGAACAGATGTGACCGCCGGATGAGTTGTTCACAATTTTTTCCCTTGACGAAGACATCTATTACGTTACTCGTGGGGAGAGTCAAAGACGAAAAACTCACTCAGTACACAGGAGAAACTATAGCAAAAGTTGTTGTATATGTCTTGTATAGTGTTGTTACAAAATTATCTTCACTACAGTTTTCAAAGAGGTCCTTTAAAAAAGCCTTGTTGTGATCTTTTTTTAGAAGTAAAAAAACTCTTCTTACAGAAAGGACCAGGTCTATAAGTAACTGTGTTATGTACTAGATACTATTACATCGGTCGTTAATTTTTCTATCCTCTCTTTCTTTAGAGTTGCACACATATGCTACACAAGTAATAACCATTGGTCATAAAGAAATGAAAACTATGATCAGAGTATTGAACCGAATGTTGAGTGTGTATTATTGAACTATATATAATTCTATATACTCCAACTCTTCAAGACGTATAGTGTTTCTCTTTATTTTTTTCAATAGAGGATCATTATTAAACCAAAACCAACCACACCTGCTTCCTAAATCTTAGAAATTTCAGAAAGAACTTCTTGCCTTATTTGCAGCTTCACTAAGCACTCACTACTAAAAAAACTTCCAATTTTCAGCCACGGGTCTACATTTCTTTAGCTACAATGACATACATAAAAATAATAAAAGATTATATCATGGTAAAAGATGCACGTAAACTCAATAGATATTTGCAACAAAATTTATTCACACTCGATTGATACGTTTGTTTACATATGATTTATAAAGTTGACAAATGTGGTTACTGTCCAATAGGGTATATAAAAGTTATCCAAAGGATTAGGTAAATTCTTACTATACGTAGTCTACTCTGACACATGGTGAGTTTTTTCTCTCCCTAAAGTATTATGAATAAGTACGAAAGGTAAAAATGTCTTTTTTGTCCTATTTATATATGAAAACTGTTTTCCGAATTTGGACCTTTTTCTTTTATTTTGCTGTGTGGTAGTTGTAATTTAAGTAAGCACAGATCATATCATCATGAATGACTTTTTTCGCCTGTTTTATATAAGTGAATGAATGAATGAATAAAACTTTGCCACACGCGTCCTCCGTTTCTATATTTTCCACATGTACGTTCCATACTAAAAACTGACAAAAACCAAAAACTTGGATGTGTAGTGAACGTCAGAAATGTTGTAATGTATGATTTTGATATTAAATGAAAAAGTACTTCTGTACTTCTTTACCTATATGCTCACATCATTCAATGGCAAAGGTTTGTTACAATATATACAATACTCAGTGACACATCCATCACAAATAAAATAAATAAATTGAAGAGATATTACCGTAATTTTTCAGTTAAACTCCCCTGTGTTTAGTCGAAATCGGACTGTAAACCCTCAGTTTCTATGAGAGACCCGGCATTTGTCTGAGATCGGCGATTATCAAAGAAAACACGGTATTTACAATAGATTGAAAAAAGTCAGGGACTATGTCCCATAGTCTATGGGTCATTATGTAACTATATTTTGCCCCTATAGCAGCATACGACGAATATGTAATCGTTGATGAGTTAGCATCATAGAAAAATTTTTATTCTCATCATCATGGGTTAATTTTAGTACCTTTTTTAGAGATGGACAAGAAGGGTCCCCTCGATTTGTTCATAGATATACATATGATGGACATTAAAGGCCAGTTTTTGAAGCAATGGTAATAAAAATCAATCAATGAATGCGAATTGCGTCTGAATATCATAATATATATACTTTTACCATGCTATATTTCCCTTTTATTCGTTAGTTAGATCATAAAAACCTTCTGTCGAGAGATACACAGTACCCTTCAAAACCCTTGGTCAATGGACTGAAATGTTAGTAATGACTTAGCAAAATTATTAAATTGAAAAAAGTTCTCAAAGTGTAATAATATAATAGTGTTCAACTCTGATCATATACATCTGTAATGATGAAGGTTATGTACACTAGCCGTCTACTGCAATATAAAGTCTAACTTCATATAGTTATGCTTACCTGGTTAAGAAAGTAAGAATTGAGAAAGATTTCTTCTAGATATCATTAATAAGTGTCAGAAAAATGGTTCTTAACAATATTTGTAACGGTAAGAAAATATCTTGGTTATTGGAAGGAAGGCAAAATTGCTAAAGTGTAGGATTTATTTATCAGAACTTGTAAAGGTAACAATTTGTGGGATGGTCAGTGGTCGTCAACATATTTATTTTTTAGCAAATTATCTCGTTTTTCTTAGCAATCTCAAAGTTGTCTCCAGCAGTAGTTTGTCTTCTAATTTGTACACATCATATATGTTCATACTAGTTGTCACATTTTATTTAATTTTCAACAAGAGAAACAAGTAGTACAATACTGTCTGCTACCTATTGGTTTCATGAACAAGATAATCTAACCAAGTCACCTATCTCACTTCCGCTATTCAGTTTGACTATTATATGTGAATATTATAGCCTGTATATACTGTATACGTCTCAGATGTTATAGTCTTTGATTCCTTTCGCTTTTAGTACCAAGCATCATATAATCAGTGCAACATTCCACAATAAATACTTATGGTAAGGAGCAACTTAAATTTTTACGATCAATAGTTAAAGTTAGCTGAATATAGTACTAACGATATATAGTCATGATGGAGCAGAAACGGGACAGAGCGTAAATTCTTTAGTTGTGATGTTGCTTGTTTTCTTACAAAAAGTTTGATGAGTCTGGGCGATAGAAAAAGAAGGAGAAATGAAGGAGGATGTTGTAAGGTTTGGTGATCTCTGGCATTGGGCATTAGGCCAGCCCGCAAACACAAGAGCGTGGCCAACAGTGACAATTTGTAACATGCAAACACATATTCTTTTTACTTTATAGTGAAAAATTTTACTTCCAAAGCCTGACAGTAGTTAGTAAGTAGTTTATTTTACATATGAACTAACTAACTAGATAACTCTATACGTGTACATCATCTTGTTGTTACATAAACCAATTTATACGGCAGTACATACCTAGATTCGATTTGATTCAAATTGACTACTGTGTCTACCATGTACATCAAGTCCAAGCAAAAACAAATGCAGTTGGCACACTACTATTTCTATCTCTTTGACTTTTTAGTATCACAAGGGAACATTATTAACTCTCAAACTGCATAACTTCTTGAACTATTTTTAACCTCATCTGCAATGCAATTTCGTTTGCGGTACGGTAGCATTGGTTTGTGTTAGTAGGCAAAAATATCAAAATATTCCTTGTCAGTACAAGGACCAAGAAAAACACCAATGTCTTTATCATCATTTTGACTGAAGGGGTTGACAGTTTATACAGTTTTTATTCAGAGAAAATTGCTTGAGTGAAAAGAAGTCATTCAAGTCAATGAGTGACTGACTTCTCAATAATGACTTGGAATGTAAATGTAGCAAATGTACAAAACTCTACAAATTGAAACTTTGCATTTCTGTACAATATATCATAGTAGACGGACAAAATAATACTCAACTCAGAAGCAATGTATGGCATATAATCTTTTGTACATTACTATTCATCTGTCTACCATACTAAAAGTAAGAAACCACTTGTATTATGATTATCATCATTGTTATTTTCTTTTACAAACTCACTTCCTTTGATTTTCTTCCAAGTCACCTTTTTTCTCTACAGTTCTTTCTTGTTGTGCTACAATGCTAATTCGACGAGCTATAGCTAAGTCAACTCAATTCAATTTAAATGGAAGAATGTTTTTCGTACTCTCATTCCTTTACTTTGATGGATGGATGAATGAGCTCTTATACAAGAAGTACGTATATATATATATATAAGATTATGGCGCAATACAAAAAGAGTACTGTATAATAATAATAATGTAATAGTATATTATAGTATGATTTTATTTTAATGTGCATGTAGATTTTTGAGAGTCGTATGATGTGACATATGATGAGTATATGCAAAAGAGAACATGAAAAGGGCCAGTTAGTTAGTTTCATTCTCAAACTCACATCCTTCTCTTACAAAGTGATGATGAAGAAAAAGAAGCCCAACTGGCAAAAAAGAAATAAACGTAATGTTTTTCAATCTGTATGTGTGCAGTGCCAACTTATTGTGACAACTCAATTATTACAATCTGGGCTTGCCAATATGCGTGACACGTTCGTTCTGCACCCCGTCCGTTCTGCACCGTCATGTTTTACTATGGTATCTATGGACATTTTTGATGAAATGAATGCAAAATGCTGAAAATTGGCAGATTTACAGATTCTTAATAATGTAGTATCTACATTATTTTCGTTTCAGGTTATAAGATAACTAACTAGATGATTCCCGTCTAGATTAGGAACATGGGCTCATTGAAGTTAGCAGTAAGCATTGAAAGAAGTGTAGTTGATATAAATGCTGACTAGATTATTCCAAGCTTAGGTCAGTAATTTGAGAACTTAGGATCTAGCCTTCTGACTAGATTAGCGAGAGTTTAGGTTAGGAATACGAGATCTTAGGAAATATTCTTAAACGGTGAACAGCAAAGGTTAGTTGATAAAAATACTGACTAGATTAGTTAGAGTTTAGGTTAGGAATACAAGGTCTTAGGAACTATCCTAAGCGGTGAACTGCAAAGGTTAGTTGACAAAAATACTGATTAGATTAGTGAGAGCTTAGGTTAGGAATATGAGGTAAGCGGTGAACAGCAAAGGTTAGTTGATAAAAATACTAACTAGGTGAGTTTAGATTTTCTGTTATCATAAACGGATCTGTCAGGTTGTATCTAAGGTTAGTCTACAATCCAGTCAAGAAACTGTAAATCTGCCAATTTTCCGCATTTTGCATTCATTTCATACACTGAATATCAAAAATGTCCATAGATACCATTGTAAAACATGACGGTGCAGAACGGACGGGGTGCAGAACAGACGTGGAACCGCCAATATGACATTCAAGCTTTCTTTCTTTTGACTTTAGTTTTGTATTGTTGTCTTTTCCTATATATTTCTAGTACTTTGAGTATGTGTGCACTGGCCAACACCTTTT
Source organism: Oncopodura yosiiana (assembly GCA_009869805.1). Taxonomy (NCBI): domain Eukaryota; kingdom Metazoa; phylum Arthropoda; class Collembola; order Entomobryomorpha; family Oncopoduridae; genus Oncopodura; species Oncopodura yosiiana. Next base: position 28,901 of record VCNE01011386.1, read on the forward strand.
CCTGTCTCTATAGCACTATGGCTCTTCTTCTGTACAAACTGGGTTGGTCTTGGGCTAGTGTTACTAATCAGTGGAAGACACAACACTGTGTACAAAAGGACAGGATATTTCCATTTACTTACTCTACTTCTTATATATGCTCATACAAATACTTACAGCAATGCTCTTCCTTCTTTTATTCTATTAAAAACTCTAAAAAAACCCTTCTTCTCAATTGAATATTATACCTATTTCTCTCATCATGGTCATTAAAAGGTGTATGAATTCACCGTTTCTTTAATGAGATATCTTTCCTAAGGTGAATAGTGGGGATATATACAACATGTGTTCAAAGTATATTTTCTTGAGAAGGAAAAGCAACCACTATCGCAACATTCAATTATAGAGCATAGGAATAATCAGTAACTAATATATGTTAACTAAGTGACTCTTTGATTGACTGTGAGTAAAACTGGCTTAGAGCTGATATGCATATTGAACTTGAACTTGGTCTTTTAGTGTGAAAGGAAGTTCGATCATCTTCGTTTGAACTTAACTCATCAACCGAACCTTAATAATGCAATGCTCACCAACTTTGTTGTTGGTGAAGGGAAGTGAAGAGAAGTACAAGACAGAGAGAGAAAAAAACTCACCAAAAGTTAAGAGTTGAAATATGTATTTTTATGACAGTGAAAATAGGCTTGTCCATCAGTGAGGAAATGGATAATTAATGTCCCGTTAGTCACTCTACCTCTAATGTAAAACTTCATCTTGTAGCATTTGAGCACGAGATAAGCATTTGTAACAACAACAGACAAAACTTCTTTTAACCCATGAGTAGTTTTTGTAGTGTATGCATATATATATATATAGTTTCATTTAGTATCAGAGAGCTTCATCAAAACAATGTATATTTTTGAATGAGTCCCTTAGAGATAGACGGAAGTGATAAAAGACGAAGTAAATATCTTATCTGACTTGAGGCAAACAACTGAGTTAAATGTAAAGATGTTGTTGAATACGTTTCGTAATAAACTTTGGGAATGACTTCATCCACTACAGCTACTATATATCTGTGTGACAATGTTTTAGTAGAAACAACGTAACATCAATGACAGCACACATGGCCATATATATGAGAATATATAGATATTTGCTATAATAATCTTACATCTCAATATGTGAACTTAATTTATATAATTCAAGATAATCTTTTTCATATGTACTACATTTGTGGTTAAATGATTTCTCAACAATTTAGCAATTTTTTGACTCAAAATGAAACATTCATTAGCAATCTCTTGATTAAACACGGGACCACAAACATCCGCTTTCCTGACCAGTATTTTCTCTGTGTGGTCACGGTAACAATAAAAAGAATTTTTTCAAATGACAACAAAAGAGAGAGATAGATATATATAAGATAAATAAAATAAGGAAGTAGCTAATAAGTAGTTGGAGACTTGTGAAATTATTTTTTTAACATTAACAGAAAATACCTAAATGTAAATTTGTTTGCTATATTTGTTCTTATATAGATAGCTACATGAGAGCAGCTTCAAGTAGTATATTTAAAATCTCTCCGGCCTGTACAATTTTTTGTGGATGTTAAACTTGGCGAGGATAGTGGAGAGAAGACAGATGAGAGAGTTAACCAACGCAATGATGCAATGAGACCATCCAAGACAAGCAGAGATGTGGATTGTGTCCTAAAAATACTTGGATGACTGGAAGACTAACCCTTTCCGCGGGTGAGATTGTGTTTTTTGCAACCATTTCCGTTCGGAGAGAAAAAAGATTCATTTAAAAAAACACATGCGGGTAGAAGAGCATAGAGTAAAAGAGTTAAAGTCGTTTTTTAGCTCCCCTTCTTCAATCTTTTTTCAACTTCTTACTTGATTTGTCTCTGATTCTCATTAAGTAAGAGTAATCTTTTACATATTTGATTCACCATTCTTGAATCACCAATTATATTGTTTACAATTATAACATATTTTCAAAATGACAATTGAGTGCAATATTGAAACATTTGACATTCTTAACTTAGGAGACATGAATGAATAATCAATAGAAGCTTATTTGATTGATTTTAACAAATTACATAGTAAACTTCAGAGTTGTCAAAAACGTTATAGAGGTAGTTGGCAAATGATACGATTTATATGGAAATATGTCTACAAGAAGCAACAGAAGACATGTATATATCTCATATTCCGTCTCAAGTTGCTCACCGACGTCCTATTTTCGGACTTGCTTCAACTTCTAATTGAACCCTTTGCTTAACTTTAGCATTGCTACTTGAGCTTTTCTATTTCTATAGTTTATTCTGTTACACTACTGATTGTGAGTTACTGCTTATATTTATATATTATATAAGCTCTGATGTTGAATAGTCAGTAGAATTTAATTTTCTAGAAATGTCAAGAATTTTAATAGTTGACTGTAGTATGGTTAGTGTTCTTAAATTTAATACATACTCAAAGATCAACTCATACAGAATTATGAAATTAGAATAGAGGCTAGAGTCACATATATACTAAAGATTTTTTTGATGATCTTCTTATGTGGTCTTTTTATTTTCTCTATTGCATGAGTTACTTTCATTATTTTTATGATAATCATTTGCCTCTATGTGAGTCCCTTGTACTCTATGTAAATGCAAAAGATGAGACTAAAGTTTTAGAATCGCTTTTTACAGAATCACACGTTGCAGTTTAAATGTTTGTGAATGATGCTATACTCCCTTCGTTTTAAAATTAGAGAAAAACAGTTAGTTTTAAAGCATTTACGTAATTATAGGCAATTATGAATTTTTACACCGAGTACCTCTGTCCATACTACTACTGAATAGTAATTATAAGATTTTTGCTCACAAAAGTTGAATGAATTTTTAGAAACATACAGTAAAGTAAGCCTATAAGCGCAACAACATGCACAAGAAATTCTTCCTTGTTGATATTTTTTTTAATTAACGAAAATAATTAGTCTTTGCTCTCAGGTTTAAAGTAATCTTTAATGTTTGCTTGTTTGAAAAGACATACAATTTACTAATGATGATGGTTAAAGGTATATCCATTCATCATAGAATTCCATAAGGAATGTCATGTATACAGTATACATCACTCAAATCCCGAGTTGTCCATTGGAGTTAATTCTTCTCACGGCATCCTCAACATTTCATTAGATCTTTTCTCTTCTCATTTGAAAGGATATAGCACTGTAGCAATTGAAATTGAGCAAATATATGTAAATTATATAGTATATGGAAGGCAAAAATAAGGATTGAATGAGTGAATGAGTCTTATTGTAATGTGGCAGTTTTCTTAAATAATATGGTATGGAAGATTTTTTTGTCCTTAGCACTTAGCACACATAGAACTATTGAGCATTCTATAACCCCAGAGCAAATCATACACTAGCTACAATTAGAATAAAGGCAGGTAGAGAAATACACTCATATACTTTTGGACCTACTTTACATACTGTATTTGGGACTTTTGTACGACCAAAAGACTTCTTTAAAGTGTTTTTGCATTTGTGGCAAGATACTTTGCAACCCGGGTACACTTATAAAAAATACGGTACGCTTGCTGTTTTAACACTACTCGGTCAATGCAGATCGGATAAAACGATGGGCTTTAGATTATCCTATGAGCTATGATTTTCTGTAAGCTCGGTTTTTGGAGCTCGTCATAAAATAATCTAAAACGCGAAATGTTAAAAAGATGCAGTGAGTGGCGTTAAGCTACGCACACTTCCGTGCTAAAGCAATGAGTGAGAAAGTCTAATTTGTTTAATTAACAGAACTTTTGCCCGCAACCGCATGTCCCGGAAATTTTTTTACCCAAATGTTGACAAAATTTTGAAGAATTTTTTTGTATAAAAATCTCTGGTACATGCGCCTGCGGGCAAAAGTTCTGTGTAATTTTGTCTTTCTCTCATAAGCTCTAGCATTGAGAGTTGATGAGTGGGGCAAAAAGTACACGTGAACTAGTGCGACGCGAGACCCGAGTTTTGCCGTAGGATTGTCTCTTATGACTATTTTCAGAACGCTGGTCCAAGCTTAAAGATTACCACAAATTTTTAGTGATCACTCTGGCCGAGCTTGAAAGGCCTTTATTTAAATTACTAGTTTCGAACTGATGTAGACATTTACTCCTTGCAAAAACTCTACAACGTTTCAATTATTCTGTCATTTTTCACAATAACGTGAAGGGAGATAACATGGAGAATGCAATATATACGAAAGTTTTTTATAATTTTAAACCCTTTCTCAAATTATATAATATACCACGGCCACATCACCACACACAGACTAATAGTAGTAAAGACGTTATACAAGTATAAAACTCTTCCATTGTGATTCTAATTTTTAAAAGAGTAAAGCCCACTTACGCAGTTTCTCGATGAGTGAGGAAACCTTTTTCATTCTTCTTTAGTGGACAATGGTCTATTTTACATTATTATCTTTACACTAGGAAAAAGGTCGTTTAAATTCTCTGCTGAAGAATCTCATGGATTTGATTATTTAGAATAGAGGCATATGAAAGTGAAATATTGTGTCGTGTAAAGATTATTTACATAATAGTAATTTTACCCAGCATATATGTATAGTTACTAACTTCTAGCAGAATTTTAAAACAGAATATAGAAAGAAATCCATTTTGGACATTCTGAGGCATTAGCAGTTTTTGTCAGTGATGTGGTGAGATCAGTTGGACAGAAAGATCAATTGTCTATGATAGCTTTTTTAAAAAGGGTTAGCATATCAGAGGGAATACTACAACAAAAGGGTTCTTTCTCAAAAAAAAGAAAAGATTTTTCATGCCAAGTGACTGACATTTGCAGATGAAGTGCTTTCCTTTAGTATAAAAAATGAGAGTTAACGATGTCATTTTAAGAGGATACTCTCTTCACTCTTCATTGTCATAGGACTAATATGTTTTAGAATGAATAAATATACATAGATGGGCCCATTATATCTTGATGGTTTCATTGACAGTACTAATGACAAAACGTATGAGTAAAGAGATCAATATTTTTATATCATTCGAAACAACCAATTACATTGTTATTTAGTAACATATTTTAATAATAGTTAACCGGATCGGTTTGTCGACAATTAAAAACTGAGCTAAATGTAAATTGATATACTGCTTTACATGAAAATAAATGTATAAATTTGATAAATTTTCACATTTATTTTGTACATTTTATACATTTAATTTTATAAATCTTAAATGAGAAATGAAGAATATATAAATCAGGCAGGGTTTAAGTCCAAATTCAAGGTATTAAAATAATAGCATGATCTCAAAATCGGTTTTCTAAATAATGGCCTTTGGATATTTACGATATATTTTCAGTTTAGAATATCTATAGATAGAGCTGAAATAAAAACCAACTATATGCTTGAACAAAATTATTGGACAATGAGCACTTAAATTATAAAGGTTTGAATGCACTATTACGTTAGCTAGGTATATATATATTGTATGGCATGGTTGAAAATAATTAAAAAAACTTCACTCTTGAGGCTTCTTCTTGATATAAAAAAGAGAAACCGAATTGGGCTGAAAAAAGGAAACAGATGCCGATGAACACAAGGTATCTCTTTTTGTTTCTCTTTTTTTCTTTGAAAGATAGGCGAGCATTGTTTGTGTAGTTATATTTTGTTAAATCAGAATGAATAATGTTATATTTGTAAGAGATGACTACTATGAATTGTATACTTATCTTTCATAGGAATATGGTCGCATGAAATTTTATTGAGTGTAAAATGTGGAAGAAATATGTATATGTATCTGAAGCTTCAAATTGCTTCACATTGCTCCAGAATTATCTTGAAAAGTACATTCCTGTTTGGTTGTAGTGATTAGTTTCAGTGTATTAATTTGCACACTAATTAAATTATTCTCACATTATTTATACTGCTCTAGTTTTAAGTTGTTTTAAGTGTAATGTAATAAAATAGCATATCAAAAGTATTAGAGGCGAGCAATTATAGTGGTAAAGATATTCTTCACTTCTGCTGTACACAATAAAAAATGCTACACTTTGGTCATTGTCTGTGTCAAAAACTCTGAACCCTTCGCAGTCAGTTGGAAAGAAAGAAAATAAAGAAAGATAGAAAAAAATAATTTTAACGATGACTTTACATCCTTTGTACAAAACCAGTGATTCTTTTTGTGTTATTTTGGTGAGTTGAGAGAGTACTTAAGATTACACTAATCTGAAATAATCTCACAAGCTATGCTTTTCTATTAGTTACAGAAAAATTGAATAAAAGACTTGGAAAATGTTTCCTAGTGAGAGACCAGTTCTTTTCAATTCGCTTTTTATATGTGTACACGCATATATATATATATACGTACCTTACATACATATCTATACATCTTATTCTTTGATTAACTTTTACATTGCATTGTGGTCATATTAGACAATGCTAATAAAAGACAACAAAACTTTTCCACCTAACATTAGTGTACAGCTACCCGAGAGTCAAGTAAATATCTTCTATGTGTGAACGTTGTACTATATCTTTAAAAAGAACTTTCTATTCAACTGGACCACATTGAGATACTTTTTTTATTACATTTGAGTATAATTGTTTGTTGAATCTCTCTTCTCCATCCTCTTTGTATTTAGTAACAAAACTTTGTTTTAAGACTCAAGTTAACAATAATGCATATAAGCTAAATCTTTCATCTAATGTATAGGTTGTATGTACAACGGGGGAAGTTGAGAGAGTGAATCCTTTTCTCATCTCCTCTCTCTTTATATTGTCTACTCAGAGATCATTGTTTTACTTTTTCAACCCATCTGATGAGTATATATATGTACATTACACACATTCATTTAATTGTATGGCCTGGCCATTGTAAAGTCCATTGTCCTCTCTTCCGTCCATGAATGTAAGAGTCGATTCTATTTCTAAGTAAGAACTACAAAAGAAAATTTTCTACTTGGTCTAAATGTAGCACCTGTCGTCATGACATTTGTGTTGGTGGCAAGAGTAATAACAATGTTGTAAATTGTTTCTTTTGGATTCACAACCATGCCTGTGTCATGACATTTAAGACACTTGAAGTCATTCTCTATTGTATACGTTTTAGGCTATTGTCACGACTTTTTGTACATAAGGATTGAATATTTTATTTATAGATGAGCTCTCCTTACTTTAAAGCATAAAAAGAATGTCGAGTAATTAAACTTATATTTCACTGTAATTTTGAATTTAGTTGTTTCTAAAATTTGGCTATGAGTGTCATATTAATTTAAATTGAATTTTGGTTTTTGAAGAACATATCATTTGTTTTTCTACTGTATGGATTAATTAGCACCTAATTGTGATAGTTAGTAGACCTTTGTGAAAAACGACCGATAGTAAATATACAGAGAGAGAGAGGCTATCATAAAATGTAAACATAACTGTGTAGATACCAAAATAAGTACTAGATTGCAAAAAGGCATCTGTAGTGTAAGTAAAGTATGGCAGAGGTATAAAACAGCTTTACCTTAAAATTATATGTCAATAAGACTCTTATGAATTTTACTACTATTTTATTTGTGCTTTTAAAAAGTTTCACTACTTCACTTAAATGTTATGTCAATTTGAAAGTCTTAAAATCTTAAAGCTACATACATACATACATACAGTAAATATTTACTCTTGCTTTGAAGGAAAAATACATCAATCACTGCTAATAGTACTTCTTAGCATTGACTATTTAGGCTGGAGGAAAAAACTACGCTAATTCATATAAAGATATTAGGTCAGGACAACAGAAGATACTTTTGTTTGAAATAGCTATTACTATATAGCTTGTAGATGCACTAAAATAATTCAACATACAGGTAGAGCACTCGAAAAGTTAAAACACATGGAACAATTTCTCATTGAAATTAGATGACCACATCCGATATCCGTAGTGATCATATGTATGGACATTTTAGGGTATACTTATGGATGAGATTAGTATTGGCATATATTACTAGTTTCAGTCATCCAAGCACGGAGGTCGGAGAAGGTTACGCATAAGGGAAAAAATTTGTGGCTATTTTGTGGTCGTTGTAGAAAAGAAACCCATAAAGTCAAATACGAGACGGAAAAAGAAGTATAAGTAAATGACAGACAAAGTTACAATGTTCATGGAAGCGTGTAGTGATTAGTGAGTAAAAAGGATTTGTGCCATTGTCAAGCAACAAATTACTTCAAGACAGATAGATAGACAGGACACGAAGAATAAGGTACAATTTCCGAGAATAGTTTGTACTTTACATGCGTTCCTTTTCCTTCTATTAGCAAACTTACCATATTTTAATGTTTTTTAACCTTTTTTTGAAAGTATACATTATATATGACAAAAACATATCTTACTTACGTCCGGCTGTTGAATTTGTGTAGTTTTGTGTCTGTTAACAGAGCTCAGAAGACCTTTGACTTAAGTCAGTTCAATCTCAATGGATTTATATGTGCCAAATAAAAATACAATTTATTTTCACTGCATCTTCACGTCTTCGAAATCAGAGATTAATTGAATTTCTACTCTACAGAAGAGTCAGGGAAAATAGATACATATATATATACTTAGTTACTATATAGCATCTTTAGCATTTAGCACTTACTGTACTTTTTCTTGATGGCAGTTTTCCAATTGAGTACCTCTTTACTTTCCTATAGCTACGAGACTTGAGAGTTACATTACTACCAGCACACTATCACTACTGATACACAATATATATAGAGATAGCATCTTATGAACTGTTTACTACTTGCTACATATAACTGATCTGAAAAAAGTGTAGGCATGTTTAAATGTTAGGTATCCAGCACAGTGCAAAACAATTACATAACTCTATAGATGTGACAGCCAGGATTATCAAGCTCAATTAAGACGACCTAGTAGCAATCCTCGAAAGCTCATAAAAGTTGATATTGATAGGGGAATATAGAGAAAAAGAGTCATGAGAGAGTTGAGTTGAGAACATCTTTCCTCTTATATGCTCCTAACTTCTACATAATTTTCCAGTCTTGTTACTTACATCGCACAAGGGGAATAAGTATTTTTATGCTTTATACTTGATTTCTCCAGTTAGTAACTAGATATATACATATATTGTAATCAGTTTTATTTTGTCACTTGTTCATGAAATACTCATTACAAAGTTACACTACATTAAAACGTTCCATCTACTAAGAAACTCCCAGAGCGTCTATATATATTTGTAAAATTTCTTAGAAAAGATACGATTTATATTAATGTATACAAGTCAGCATGTACAATCCAAACTAAAAAAGAAAGTAATATGATCTTTTGCTCTCTTACGTAAGTTGAAATATGAACTTCCCTTTCTTTTGCTACTTATGACGTGTCCATGCAATTTGCACGTTTTGACAGTGAACAAGTAGTGTAACGAAAGAAGAAAGAACAAAATTATGCTCATAGTTCTGATTTTCTGACAGTTTTGTCATCTACTCTCTTATTATTGTCGTCATCGTCCACTTTTGTTATTTCAAGGAGCCGTTGCCCTTTACATATGTATGTGCATATATTTTGTAACAAGAGTGCAAATGAGAAAAAGAAGTCAGAAACTATTTTAGATGATGATAATAAAAGAAAACGAAGGAGATGTATAGTAAATAAAAAGTGTATAGTGGTCATAAGACTATGCACAACAAGATCAAGCAGAGTAAGCAAAGCACTATAAAGCTTTAGTAGTAATATTAAATGCACAGTAGTATATACATATAGTATATATATATATATAGTAGCTTCTATTGTATATATTTATATCTCGTCTTACAATGTTACTCACTAAGTATGTTACGACACTATATAATAATAGTATGTAGTCGTTGGTAATGTAGACTGCCCTTGCATGCATTAGCCATTAGTTGGTGATGATCCGAGGATGAACTTGAGAGTCATTTTCCAATTCGTTCCAACCATGTGGTTTTTTTACATCTCTTCTTACACACATAATACATAATTCACATTATGTGAAGGTGAAGGGAAATGTGTTGAATGGAATAGAGAAAACTACTGAGCAAATTGGACACTTGACGATAAAATTAAGCCACATTTTCTTCTTCACTTTGCAAGTGTCATATGTACAAGTTTTACAAGATATCTCTACCTATATATCTGAATGAGTTAAAAGGATTTGAGCTCATTTTATCATAGTGATCAAGTCGAGGAGAGTACACACTTTATTACAGATTATGCAGTCAGCCACAAAACTGTTGTACTTATGACTAATGTGTACTATTATATGTGTACGGTATTATTAGTTCATAGAAATAAGCACAAGGAGCAAGATGAGAAAAAATATTCATTGGTCATAATATCAGTATGTTGCATTGCCTTTGCATGTTTATAAAACCATGGGGATTCTTCACGACCAACAAGAGGAAAGAAGAAGAATCTTCTTCTTGATCTTTTCTTCAGTCTCTCATCTATAATCTCTCTTCTGTGGTTCTCTCTCTCTCTATCTCTCCATGAGAGTTTTTGCGTGTTGTAGGCTCATGTGTTACAACATGTGGCGGACAACTCACCAAAACTCACCAGGGTGTCACACTCGTCTCCCAAAAAATATCATCACCAAAGTATCCCACGGGATTTTAAGAGTTACACTTGTACCTATGTACATACACACATATATGTAATAAATATATACCACCATCAACTCGCAATGTTATGGTGTAGTCAGAGCACTCAAATCAAATCAACAGTCAAAAGATAAACGTGTTTTGACAAAAAGGATTTTGCATTGTTGTTGGTTAGTGCTCTTTTAAAGAAAGAACAGTATGTATATTAAAAGTATCTCACCTCATATTGTCTCATTTTTATAAAGATGAGACATTGTTAGCAAATTTGTGAACTTCGATATATTCGCAATGATGTAAAGAAAGATGATATGGATTTCAAATTGGAAAGTACATACATATGTTTGTCTTAATTTGAAATATCTGACTCAAATATAACAACTAGGCTGAATATTTTGTTTAAATATTATTTACTACGCCTTCTTAGTAGGACTAAAATAGTTATCCATAAGAATGGAATACTATGCCGTATTGCTAAATAAAATACACATTTGATTATACAGTATAGTATCATCACCCATTATATCATTTTTACTTAGCCACACAGTGCCTCTCTCTCATTCAAGTAACTAACTACCATCGTCATCATCATTCAACTAGGAAGATGATAGAAGGGAGCCGAAATTCTCACGGAATTTTATCGTCATTTATGCATAAAGATCAATGTTCTCTCGAGATTTTTGACTTGTCAGTGTCTTGTATACATATATGCATGCTATCTGTGTATAGAGCCAGATGACGTGTAGAATTCGTCGTCGTCGTCTTCTTTTACTATATTATATAGATTGTCAGTTTTTTATATATAAGGTATCATCAAAGGACAATATGCTTTTTAAGTTAAAATCCAACGGCATCTTAGCAGAAAAAAGGTTTATGACTCCCTACCATTGCTACTACTTATGTGCATCTTTGATGGGTTATCTCTGGCTCATTGGTTGGCTTCTAATATTACATCTTATATATATGCCATTATCTTCCTTAGAGTGGTGAAACTTTATAATACTGAGTAGTATATGAGCCTTATTTATGGTTCATGCACTGCAATCAGGCACTACGAGTGAAGAGTATATAAAAGGTTTTGTTACTGGAAAACGTAGCAATAATACTATTATGCTACTCATCACCTATATATATATTTGTGCTTGCTACATACATTACAGTAGCACCTTTTTCTTTAAAAGCTTGATTTCAATCACAATGTACTTTCTTAATAAACGTGGAGAAGTGTAGATACGAGTAATATATATATATATATATCTATATATATATATAGACATGTATGTCGTAGTATTAGTAGTAAGCTAATTTACAATAATTAGGAAAAATACACAAAATTAAATTACCCCTTCTGGATTTGTGAAATATAAAATATTGATATTGGCCTTTCTCTCTCTCTCTCTCTCTTTCTCTATCCTCATTATAACCTTCTGAAGACAGAATACATTGATATACTGGCAAAATTAGATTGATTCTTGTCTTGGTTACGTGCACATCATTATTGCAATTCCTGGTAGATTTCAATATTAAACTTTAGTAACATTTAAAATGCTTGCCTCATTCATTCCCACAGTATTGTACAAGGGTGCTCATGATCAAACATTTTCACCGCCAATGAAATGTATTGGGACCAGAGTACAATATACAGAATTTGTCCAAGTCACTGTGGACAAGATTGTATACACATTTTAATAATAATGTATCAAACGTTGAATAGTGAAAGAAGACTTAAAATGTAAGAATGATTTTTACATATTTTCCTTTCTTAAGATACTCGCATCATTGTTACTCTATCCTTAGCAGTAAACTGCTGTCTTTCACCTGTTAAGGAAGCATTTTTTCTGTACAAGTTTTGTTTAAAGGCACTCAGTCATATACTGTAACTAAATTAACTGTGAGCAGAAAATCGATTTGCAAAAGGGCAGGTCTTGTGTTAAAATTCTAAAGCCCGATGGGTTATGAGGTTGAAAACCATTGATTTAAAGCATCATTGGATTGGTTAAAAGGGAAGTATTTGCAAGATTTACTTGAATGATTTTCTAAAGTTTTTTTTTCTATCTCTCTTTCTGTTTGTAGTCAGAAGATATGTAGTCTATTCAAAAAGAGATAGGCCTGATTTGTTTTTTATGATATGCTTGATTGTTTTGTACTATATAAAGCAATCTACTATAATAAAGTGACTATAAAATGTGAACTCGGTCTATGACGAAAAAAATACTGTATTGCAAATCTTCTAGACAATTTGATGTAATAAATGCATGCGTATCTTCTTTCGTATATTACAAACTTTATATAGAATGCTAACAAGTTGCTGTCAACGTATACATACATATATTGACAGGAGTTCTTAAAAATCTGATATTATAGATATATATTCTTTTTAGAGATATATAGAGAGTATCTCAAGCCTTTACTTTTTCCTTTTGTGCGTGTCATTGTAGTCACATTTATTTCATGGTTCTCTGTTTTTCTTCTGACCATTTTAGCGCAACGGCAGGTGTAGCCAGAGACCACAAAACGTTACTCATCTCATCCTGCTGTATGCCTTTCATCTCCTTAAAAATAATTTTGCCGAAGTTTTTAACTTTAAGCTCGATTAGAAAAAGAAACTCATAAAGAAAGGATGGATCAGATACACAAGGGCATCGCCCAAATTTCACACTTCAAACCAAAGAGCACCACTGATACGACAAATGTACATCATCAAACTAGTGATAACTACATATATATATATTGGCTACATGCAAAAGTACATTTTTCTAACTTTGTGACAGTTCAACCATATCTACTTCAATTCAAACCAATACATATGAACTAAATAGACAAGAAAAAGTTGGACGAGTTCAAAAATTCTGAAAGTCGTAACGTCATAGCAATTTGATATGATACCGTACGACACTATTTGATGTGGTTTGACACAGCTCATATAATGCCAAGCTATTAACGTGTTTCATACCGTTTCATTTGCACTGCAGTGTACATTATACTTCTTGATATCTATTTAGTTGGTCTCACTCACAAATGTACCAAAAGGACTTAAAAATTTTTAAGTTAAGGCGATTCTAAACAGCTCGCTTCAAAGATTAAGCTGAAATTTTCAAAAACAAGGCATTGACTTTACACATCATAGAAGTAGAAAGTTTCTACTAGAAACCTTACTAAAAACGTCTCTAGGATTCTGATTAGGAAACTCTTCTTAGTGTGTTAAAAGTCAAAAAGATCAATTTTTTTTATAAAAGTCTAATAATATAATTGTAAAAAGACGGAGGTCAAGCTTTAATATTCCTAAAAATTTCAGCCTTTATAACTATTTCAGATTTATAACCGGTCTCATTTTTCCAATGTGAGATCTCTTTTGTGTAGAGTCTCTCATTACTGTGGTATGAATGTCATGCCTACAAAATGATTTAGAGGTACAGTACCACTGGTACTTGAGAACCCATCAAGTAAATCTCAATGTCCTTTTACTTCATGGTCATCTTACTCTGTCCTATGTATATATTCCATGTACCTTAAATACCAAAACTTTATACTCTGTAGCGCTATACCTATGATGTTTTTTTCAAGTGCTCTGCTCACTAAAGGTTTGACCACTTGAATAGAAAGATGTTATTGTTCCCGAAGGAATAATAATACGAGTCTTTCTTTGGGAAATAAGCACGGAAGATAATGTAAAGGCGACTTATTGAGAGTAAGGGTCATTGTGAGAGAGACTTCTTATGAGTATCATAAATGTGGGTAGAACAACAGTTGAGTATGGTAGAGTTGCAAAGGATGTTGATGAGCGTGTTTACAGAAAACAGTGAGCAACAGGGGGTGTCAAAACCGCAAAATACACGCCTTCAAACATTACTGGTGATTAGAGTCTTTGCAACTCTACAGGGGACATTAGATAAACCATTCCCACTCTTGTAAACATATCTCTATAGCTTGACCAATTCTTATCCAATGGACAAAACAATACAATGACATATACAACTCTCTATATACACTGTTTACACAATCAACTCCAATTCATTCACTCTTCTGTACACAACTGACTGTGTATTCAATAGCAAAAGGAAATTCAATGGAATGGTCAGCTAATCGGATATAAAGTTACGATGCTCTATACAATGCTTTACCTACCACACTATTATTACTATACCAACTAAATATATTGAGAATCAAAAAAATGAAATCATATTACATATACTTTTACAATACTTTGATATAACATTTTTGTAGTATATAATATTAATTTGCTAAGCGAGCAAAAGTATACACAAATGAGTTATAAGGCTGTTAGCTTCAATAAATTATTTGTTCATAAGACACTTTGTAAGTGAATAAAAAGAGATAAGTCAGATAAGTGTATTGTATGAAAATACTATGAAACACTTGCTATGTACACTTTACTTATTACTGTAATACAGATGTAAAAAGTTTTTATCGTAAGCATTAGAACAACGATTGCTTTTCTTTCCTTTGATGTATGCAAGTGTATATAAATATAAGTAAAACTCTAATACTATATAGTACTTTAAATTTTTTTAGCAGCCAGCAAAAAGTTGTCAGGCAAGATTTCATTCATTCAAATTACCTACTTACGCATATACTCTTTCATTCATTCATTCATTCATTTATCTTTGCTCTATGTAAATAGTAGCAAGTATTGTATATACTATGACTCTAATCCTTACACCAAAGGGTGTATTCTTCGTTTTCTTGTATTGACTGAAATGTGCACGCGAACACTTATGTACTAATATGTTCTAATATTATTATCACAAGCACTGTTATGTAAAAGACTAGATAATAATCTTATTTTTTTAAAATGTTCATACACTTTACATCCTTACAATTGCAAAAAATGAGGTAGTTTTACTAAGACATTTGTTGTATGTATAAATGGCAAAAGTCAATAGAAAAAAAAATCAATGAAGGACTCTTGTGAAAATTTATTAATATAATGGGTGTCAATAGATTACAGGATTTTATGAGTTTTTGACATAAAAAGTTTTTTTTCTCTGTCCACAATGTAAGACTTTTATACTGAATTGGTCGCTTTTCTGCCTCAGATCATCTATCTGTCCCAAAGAGAACTTTGGGTTTGTTGTAATGACCAATGTGGGGGAAAGGAAACTAAAAAGCATCTAAACTCTACTACTTATTTGATTGGGCTATGCTGTAAGTGAGTGCCAGTTGTCGTACAAGTAAAAAATATTTTTTGTCTTACTTATATTTACTCGCTACTTATGTGGACGATGAGAAGTATAAGTTAGAGTGTGCCAACTTATAGGATTTATTTTATCATCTATACAACTTCAATTTCTTATAACTTTGAGGTCCAGAGAGAGAGAGAAAGGAAAGATCGAAGTTATTTACTAAGTGGAACGAGTGAGTGGTATGTAAGACAAATGATTTCATGGTATTGGCGACTACTATATGGAATCAAGAGTTGTAAAAAAACATGTGAGGTATAACAGTCTAACTAAAGTGTCACATTGCACTCATGGCTTACGACATAAGCTATAAATAAAGATACTCGTCTATATATGTATGATAGAAAGAAAAGCATCTTGCATTCTCGGCTATTACCCTCGTCCATCCGTTTATATTCTCTTCTCTCTTTTTTTTGCTCTCAAAAGGTTCTCTTTTTTCCTGTGAGCCGTCTGTTATATGAGAAATCATGTTTCACCCATTAGCACTCACCACCAAGACCATTATATACATATGCAATGATAAATTCCTCAATCTACCTATGTGGAAGTTGTACTAAATATGGATTACGGTTTTATCCACAAGCAATGCAATATCCTATAATTCTTTCTACTAGGAAAATAACAAATTTGATTGCCAAGCATAACTTAATAAGTCTTGCAACACTAACACTGACAAATATATTTAAAATAATATGTTTCCACCTTAGAAAAATTGTCGTGAAAGAGCAAAAAATTGGAGATTACACATACATATATAAACTCATGTTTACTATTGAGTTCATAGCACTGAACTTTACTTTCATGTTTAATTTCTTCAATAGTTGTACTTTTAAATATCTATAATGGAAGATTTAAATTTTTATTATATTTATTTGTTTAATGCATAGAGCATAATGTATTATAAAGTCGGCTATCGACCTTAGACTTGGAAAAGGAATTATAATCAAAAACTATATATACAGTTCTAGGTTTCTTTTACTGTGTTGAAACCACCATAAATATAACTGCATTTAACTTTTATTCTACAGAAACTGGATGATAAGAATAAAAAAATAAATATACAATTCCAATGTTTGACTCTTGAAAAGAGTCTCTCTGATTCAAAATCAAATGTATTCCAAGATCACAAGCATTGGTTCCAAGAAGAGATCACTTAGCAAGACAATAAATAATACGGTTGAATTGAGGGTTGTGGAAACAGGAATCCATTTGTAGTAGTAGTATATATATATATATACATGCCACCACTCTCCATCTGATAATTGTATAACTTTTGGACTCGCTTTTGAAATAAAGTGATACATCGTGATGCCGTTAGTAGAAATTTACATAACATCAATGTAACAGTTTCTTTCGTCATGAAATCTAACCTCAAAATTTGGATTGTTTCCATAAATCTCCATGATATTTCTTCCTTTCTTCTACTCAATGTCCTCAATTAGTATGACATGTCTCAAGGATATCTTTCCCGGACTCTGGTTGTCGTAGGTAGATAAAGCGAGTGACCTCAAAAGTAAAATCGGGTCAGGAAGTTTGTACTTGCAAATCAACTTGATGATATTTGTTCCACGTACAACTATATATTTATGTACATTTGAAGGAATACAATCCTTATGTCTATATATATAGTTTTCATGACCTAGTATAGAGATATGGACTATGACGTCATACACGAGATGTTTGACATTGTGCATTTAATAATATTATGAAGTAGAATAATATGAATTGTAATGCTACCTACATGGTCATCAAAATATTGATTTTTTTTCAACTAATAAAGAATTATTTAGAGTCATACTTGATAAGTTTTTCTATTTAAATTTTATGATACGAAGTTTGATGGATCAATCAAAAGACAAGAGAAAGACTAAAGATTAAACAACAATTGTGACCACTGCTATCCTTCGAAACTCTTTAAAGAAAATTAGCTGTGACTATTTCTAGTCATACCATGTCTTTCGTATTTATCCTAGAGTAGATGTAATTACAAAAAACTTTTGTTTTTTTCAAAAATGTTAGTTTGATGGTGTTTTTTTTGACGTACATCATTTTGGTTCTACATATAACTGTTTTCTTCGAAAATGTACTCGAAATCTAAAAATCCGCATAATAACCCACCGTGATTGTTTCTATGCGTATCAAGAAATACGTCTTCAAAGTTTCGAGTTGATTGATTTAAAAGTAGCAGAGATGGTTTTCTGAATAGCTGCAGTTTATTAATTTTCGCATCATTAAGTGAAACTATACCAAAGTTTCATGATATTTGACATGTTAGTTGATAAAAAGCATTAGTTTCCGGAGTCGATTAAAAACTTGTAAATAGAATGGAATCTGATTTGTTGATAAACTTCTTTTTTTGTACCTCGTTTAAACTTTGGCCTAAAACTTATAGGCTATAAATACACTTTTATGTATTTAAGAGTTCAAATCATCTCATCATATTCATTTTTGTATCGATGATGGAAATATTATTTATACAATGTGTATATAGAATTGTTTTCACTTTAATGCATAATTCATATATAGCGATTCAGATTCAAATGCAAAGAAGTGACTACATATGTATGCAAGCTACTGAACAAGTATTGTTTGTGTGTGGTGGTATATGGATAGCTATCTTTATATTCTGTATTGTGTCATGCATGATATGATAATAATAATATTGGTGATTTCTATAAAATAATTTTTTCACTTTAATTCTTATACTCTCTTGTAAGAAGTAGGTATATATATATATATATATATATACAGAAGGGTTGATGTCATATGGAATTTTTTGTATATTACAGCTCAGTAGTGATCGATCAAGTTTTCAAAAAGGAAAAAATGACCAAAATTCATTGTTTCTGAGTAAAAGAATAGCAAAGTGCGGTGTAGAATTAATCCATTTTCAATGAGCCATCTCATAATACTAAAACAATTGAGTTAGAGAAAAGAATATGGGTTACTTAAGCTCATTGCTCTTGTCCTGGAAAATCTTTTGAAAGCGACGTTTCAATATGAGTTATTGTAGCAAACATGATTTGATTAGGTGGAAATAATATTTTATATGTTAGGCCATGTCACTGTAGTTGAATGATGATTATCTTGACTAGTTTTACTTGCTACAGAATTTCGTATTTTTAACCTTTTAAATATTAAATTATGTATAACAATAAATCTCTTTTATTTGACCTATGTATCACATGACAATGTTGACAATAGAAGCTGAGACACAAAATGAAGTTACACTGTGAGGTATGATTTTCTGTAAGCTCGGGTTTTGGAGCTTGTCATAAAATAATCTAAAACACGAAATGTTGAATAAATGCAGTGAGTGGCGTTAAGCTACTCGCATTTCCGTACTAAAGCAATGAGTGAAAAACTCTAATTCGTTTAATTAACAGAACTTTTGCCCACAGTGGCATTGACAATCAATTTTTGCACCAAGTCTTTCTTATAATATTATCAAT
>VCNE01011388.1:0-49353 GCA_009869805.1 Oncopodura yosiiana
TCAGTTTGTCGATCATATCATGCTATCGATCATATCAGTTTTCGATCACATTTAATCGATCAAATCAGTTTCGATCATGTCTTTTTCGATCGAAACATGTGTCACCTTTTTTGATAGTACAAAAATCTAATTTTCTATACTGCCTTTTATAACTCTATATGAGATACATTTTTCCAGATTTAATTTCAATAGCTAATGCATCAGAATTAATATTTAGAAACGTGTGTCGTGTGTAACGTTAAAAAGGCATTAGTGTGTTGGAACGTAAAAAGTTGTAGGATTTGTCGAAAGCTGATTGAGCTACTAGTTTCCAATATAGCCTACTATTACTGATTAGCTCCACTTTCTAAATTTGAGACTAGAGACAATTTTACTTTATTGGAATGTTTATATCCGTTGACTTTGACATTGAGGGATTTAGTAATAGAAAACAAGACAGTTTTATAGGTTAGTTTTATATATATATCTATAGCTTGCCAAGAGTATATATATTTATATATCCTAGTAGCTCTTTTTTATATCATCTCATTCCATCTCATTGTCATTTGCTGTCATTGTGATTGTCGTCAGTTGTCTCTAACTGTCACTTTATCTCTATAGTGTTTTCTCTCTTCTTTTCTCTTCCCCTTTTCTCATCCTAATCATAGTAAATTTAAATATGTTATTCATGACATGAAGAAAAGCATTGTTGCATCGCATTGCATAACACACACACACTTTTTTCTACACTTGACACTCTGAGTGAAGAAGAACCAAAGTCAAGTTAATTTCATTCTTTAAAAAAATAGTGGAGTACCCAATTATATATATACTCCCATTTCATGTAGAAAAACCAATCTTTTGTTCCACATTTTTCCTCTTTATTCTATCCCCTTTACAACTTCAACTTTCTTCAACTACTCTTCTTCTTTTCTTCTATACACTTTTTTTGTGTTTGTGTGTTCAAACTTCAAACTCAAAGCTTACTCACACACAATCAGAATTGAAGAAGAAGCGACGATGGTGTGGTGAAAGAATAAAAAGGATTTGGAGAACTGTCATGTCTCTTCTCTATAGATACGAACAACACTTGATTCCTTGCAAACAATTTAACACTGTTTATATACACAGACGACGACTTTTGTGTCTATTTCTCATTGAGTACAAGTCTAGTCTAGCATAGTCCAAGATGTGCATACAAGTCTTTCCTAATTGAATAGAGAAGGGTGATGTGATGTGATCCACTGTTAAAAGCAATCAATCAATTCATGTTCAATAGAATAATCTAAAGTAATGTCATTGTCTCTCTCTACTTTCTCTCTTCAACTTTCTCCACATGATGCGCAAGAGCAGCGCTATATATATAATAATATATAAAATTACATTGGTGGTGTAAAGTTGAGCAAGTAAATTGAAGGCTGTCGTAATATTTCGATTGAAAGTGATGACGTGTTGATAGCTAAAGATTTACCAAGTGTATTGCTTTGCTAGTGTTAGTATACAGATATACTAAAGCTTCTATGCAATATAGTAATCTGAGAAGACATGTGATATATTTAGGTAGGGTGTATATATATTGTAGTAGTAAAGTGATAGTATATGGAGTGAAATAAAAAAAAGTCTATTTTGAAAGTGGTGGAAATGATTTGCTTACAAGATTGAAACGAAACCAAACGATTGCTACATATATAAGGTATATACATACTAGTCTATTCGCAAGTCATGAAACAAGAGTTTTATTTTCTATCTCAGGCATTTTAAAATGGATTGCAAACCAAATTCCTACTTTGAATAGCTTAATGGCTTTTCTTTTTAGGAAAAAAATTTCAGATCTCTAGGTTAAAATTTCGATGAATTCAAAATTTAAAAAAAATTAAAAACTAAAGATCTTCATAGAAAATAATTTTGCATTCATCGAAATTTCAACATAGAAATCTGAAATTTTTTTTCTAAAGAGGAGACCTACTGAGGTATTCACACTAGCAATTTGGTTGAAATTCATTTTTAAATGCCTGAGATAGAAAATAAAACTCTTGTTCCAAGACTTGTGAATAGACTAGTATATACTTATATGAGAAAAGCCATAGTTGGTTTGCTGTTTCTTCTTGAGACTTTTGGTGTAGGATAGAGAGAAAAGGTAAGTGATGCGGTATGTCTCTGCTGTATATAAGTAATACATATATATATGTAAAGAATGAAATAGCTTTTTCCTCTGGATTGCATTATATGTATTATATGTTTTAACCTCCTGGTTTGTCTCTATATATAAAAGTCTTTTTATGTATGTATGTGTGGCTTCAATTCTCTCTCACAGTAAGTATTGAAAATGTGTGAGTGATCCTCAACTAGGTTTTTCGTTGCTGGTTTAGAGAGAAAAGTAGAAACAGAACGATTGGATCAAGTCAGAACAAGTTAGAAAAAGGGTATGAAATTGAAAACAAGTTTAGAGAGAAGAGTAGTAGAGGAAGAAGAAATACTAGTAAGTGATATCACTACTATATGGTGTAATTGAAAGACAAACTTTTTTCTCTCTCTTTTGGTCTAGGGAGAATTTCAGTTTTCTTTTTTCTTCTCTCTCTCTCTCTCTCTTCAATGACAATCACCCAATGTATATAACACACATACAACTTCCATACAACACTCATCTCTTATGACATTTTGACTTGCTACAAAATATTTCAAGTGCTGTATATAGAAGGAAACCAAAATGCAAAAAACAAAAACACAAATGTAAAATCCATACGACGACTTGCTCTTATTCTTTTATGACTTTGGGATCTAAGAGAAAAAGTTAGGGAAATCTTTTAAAACAAATTACAGCATTGGTGTATCCAGCCTTAATCTCAACTTTCCCCAAAATGTCTACTGACAAAGTTGTCTACATATAATCAACAACCAAGTAGATTGTATAGAGCTAGCCTCAAGCTTGTCAAGTAGTGTAGTTAAGATGCAGCATGGCAATGCATAACTAAAATCTCTTGGATTGTAAGTAGAGAGCTGTTAGTACCAAACCTGAGTTTACCAATTAACTTGTGGTTTTAGAATGATACTATACATACTACAAGATGAACACAAGTTATACGACTTAAACTTCAAGTCTCTCTTTCTCTCATCTCCCCTAAGAATATCGTCTTGTTTATCTTCACTTTAATGATGAGAGCAGGAAAGCTATGTTAACTACAATCGTTATTTCAAGAAGGCTGTAATTGTACTTCTGGGAGTGACTCTCAATTCATGAAACGACCATGCAAACTGATGAATGTTACATATAACTCTATATAATCTTCCAGCATACTAAATGTACACTATATATATACAAGTTACAAACTTAGGACAATAAGTGTATTATAGACACACGCAGTCAATATAGTGAATTGGACGGGAATTAAGAAACTTAACTTTCACTCTAATCACAATTCTAACTTCTTCCAACTAACTTTCACTTCTTTAAATGAGTAGTGAGTCACTATATATACTACAAGGGCAAGTAACTTGTGCGGCTCTCAACAATTTCTGACATTGCACACATGAGAAATGAACGACTAACATGGGAAATAAAAGTCAACTTGTCAGCTTCTCTATTTCTTTTTTCTACATAATCATGATTACTACAGTCTTCTTCTTTTAAAGCTCCAATCTTAGGTGAGAGAAGAAAGTTACACTCATTGAGAGGAAGTAGCTTACTAAATATTGAATAGGACAATAAGCAGATGATGATAAGAGAGAAAAGTGTTGGACAAATAGGGAAAAGAATACATGTCAACAAGATGATATTTTTAAATGAGGAAATGTATTAAGATAGAGAAGAAAAAAAGAGGAGAGCATATGAGGTAACAGAAAATGAGCACACACAGTTTTTGATATCATATATAGTTATGGTATGGTATAGTACTAGAAAAAAGTCTGAGTAAAAAAGTACGATGATGTGTGCAGTAGTGATGCTAGTTCCATCATATTATATAAAAGTATGTGTATGTGTGTAGACATCAGAAGAAGAAGAAGAAGCAATAGCTATGTATAAGGATGAAGAAGGGGGTTTAGAGGCTGTTTTGGCGTCTCAAAATCAATTTGTGTTCACGCCTGATTGCTCTCAGTAATTGAATGAACGCCACTGTCGACATATTCTGGTGATGCCTTGCTTCCGTGCTCTTTATAGATGAAATATCAATATCAAAAAATGCTCTCTCTCTCTTTTCTCCCCTGCCTTCTCATAGTAGAGAAAAACATTAAATTCGTTTTTTCCTAGCCTGCATAAACCTATATTATCTTGAGACGAAACGTCATATGCCAACATCTAAGAGGACGCATATAAATATCTAAAGGAGCAAAAGAAAAAGAAGAAGAAGAGAAAAAAAGACGTGAAGAAAAGATTCCGTGTATGAATGTGTGGTGTGTGTGTTTTGTATCATAGAGTATAATATGGATATAGGATGTATAAGTCGTCTTCGATTCTCAATGCTACTGCATATTACATAGTGCCATCAAACCGCACATTCTAAAAGTCATATTATGGGAGAATATCACATACATAATATTGGATATTACACTCTACACAAAACACACCACTAGTAGTAGAAAGACTATTATACTACAAATGAAATAGATTTGCTGACTTGACTTGACTCTCTCCTCGACGACTTGAAGAGTCAACTCAATGTAATGTTTGGAAAGAAAGTACTAAAGATTTTGATGGATATATATAATACGCTATTATAAATTGTAATCTCATCTGTTGTATATATGTGTGTATACATATCAACTGTGTGAAATCAATGCATTTAGAATTACCTTGTAGCATCATGTGTACCACATAAAGCTCTAGTTTCTCATGTCAATCATGACAACATGTGTCATCTCATTATTGTCATTTGTATTCATTTTGAGTTGGTTGGCATTTTGATGTTTATTTTACCCTAGTAATGTTTAGAGGACAAACTATAAAGCAAAGTAAAAGCAATCTGCTACTATAGAAAAAAATCTCATATACGCTTAAAGTTGGTGGGAATCGAACTCGCAACCTTCAGCAACTAGCAAAGCGAGTCTACCATCGGACCACAGTGATTTGTAATGTTATCGAATATATATATCAGTCGATAGCAAAGTGGAGAAAGTGTAGTAAGAGAAAAAGGAGAAAGACATTCTTTTTTAGCGAATTGTACAAATAGTAAAGAAAGAGCATTAAGAGGAAGGAAAGAAAAGAAGAAATGTTTTTACTTGTTTTGAAACAACTTTTAATTTTTGCGTGAGTTGAAGCAATCAATCTTGAAAGAAAATGAGTTGGTGATTTTTTCCCTTATGTTTCCCTTTGAGACTGTGGATGAAGAGAAGAAGAAGTAGTAATCTATGTGAGTGTGTAGAGAGACGTAATATCTACTCTAGCTTTTCTCTCTCTCTCTGTAAGCGTGTGTCCAATTTGTACACCAGTCAAATTTATTTTCAAGATTACCCATTTTCCTCCATCTGAGTCAATAATCTTTTTCCAAGTTAAACTTTGTTCTCTCCAACTATTTACTACTCACCATCAACAAAACTAGCGTCGCCAACTACTAAACTATTACTTTATATCTCGTCTATCTTGTTTTTCTTCTACAAATACCTCCAGAGCAATACTTCACTTTGGTCATAACATATCTACTACTTACTTCTTACTTCAAGAAAAAGTTGAAGTAACCAAAAAGAGTTTTCTCTCTGTCTAATACTACTATCCCATTGTATGTCTATAAATCTGGCAAAGACTAACTAGTAGTGCTAATCCCGAAAATGTTCGTTACACTTTTCAACCTTTGTCCAAAGATTTATTCTCCTCTTTCAACTAAGTGAGAGCAATGAGAAGAAGAAGAAGAAGAATAAAACGACAGAGAGAGAGAGAGAGAGAAGAGAAAACCTTTTCCTTATTTATCTCTAATGACTCTTAAGTTAATTTCACACTAAGTTGATCATGAAACTCTGAACTAGGACGATGACTGCTACTAACTCTCTCATTCACTTTACTTTTATTCCCATTATACACGTTATATGTACTCTTTCATTTCACTCTTCTTCTAACTCTTTCTCACTCTGCACTCTCATTCTTCAAGAGAGAGAGAGAGAGAAAGCTGTAGTTTCTTCTATTAGTTTCTCTCAGTGTAATTTCATTTCAAACTGTGTGTGTGTATTCCATCTCTCTTGTCAAACCAATGATATGTACTTAAAGACAAAGTCATTTCAGCACAAAAACATAACTTCATCCTAATTAAGTAGTCACATACATACACAATACTATCTTGAGCAAACACACATTAGAAAGCTATATATATATAAATATAGGAGAGAGAATGAGAAAACTTCATTGAGTTTTTCTTTTCTCATTCTTTATCTCTAATAATCTGTCTTCGTCGTCTCTCTCTTCATCATCATCTGTGAGAAAGAATCTCTTTTCTTCTTGTTTTGATATGTCTATCTATCTAAAAGGAAGCAACGATGAGATGACTAGAATTGTTTTTCATCTTGTTTCATATATTGCCATATATGTATAATGTTTATGTGTTTTGTACTGAGAAAATTTCATCTGCAAGAAATCAAAGAGATAGACATACTGACAGTAGACAAAACAAAACTGGCCTACCAATATTATAAGATGGTAACTATCTATATACAGGCTATGTCTAAAGAGTCAGTGTCACATTTGGACATGAAGTATTGTATTGTATAGGAAGCCTAGTGGATAGTCTTAGGTTTTATGACCCCGGTTTTCAATAGTGTCTAAAAGTCAAAAGATTCAGAAAAAAATATAGATTCAGATTCCAGAATTAGTTCCAGCAGATTAGAAACCGTGAGCAAGGCCTCAATGCTTTTATTCTGTTATTGCAGAGGTACCACTCAAGTTGTCACAATTGAAATCTGAGATCAAAATAATCTGAGCCTCTCCTCTTCAGTGTTACACAATACAATATATATTATTGTGTATTTGCTTGATATTGATGATATAGGATATGAGTGTATGTGAGATATAGAAAGAGAAAGTAGAGCTATTGGTGAGCTATTACATTATATATAGCTAGAGATACAATAATATTATATTGAGTGCAACACTAAGTTAAGTAAGTAAAAGGAAACATGAAAGAGACGATCTGTTGGCCAGATTGTGAAATTACTTTTTCCAATCACGTCTTATATAAGCCTCTTGTTACTTTTCTTCGCTCCTTCTCCTTCTGCTCATCGGCTCTTATATATGTTTGTATACTATATATATTGTATGTGTGATGCTTTATCGTGAAATTAGAAAAAAGGAGAAAAGACAAGGGAGAGAAAAAGTAGATAGAACTGATCAGAAAGAGTTGCATTTCCGTTGATTACTTGATAATTGAAGATTTATTGGAAAATCCCTCTCTCTCTCTCTCTTCTATATATGTACATAGTTTATTGTACAAAAACGACTCAGTTGATGTTTCCAACTTTTGGGCCCATTTTCATCTAATGTTTTTTCATCCAGAGTTTCCTTATTTGTTACTCTTGTGTGTGTATATATGTTTACAAGGATTTTATTGCATTTAAAATTAATTTTTTAATGACAGGTTTCAGACAATTTTAGGATAATTACTATACATTTTGTTCCTCCACAAATATAATAAATTGAATTGAAGTAGGCATACAAAAGCAATTGGATTTTGCCATGATACGAAGAACTCAATTTGAAAACATATGCAAAATAGATGATAGAGAGAGATAGAGGCTGACGTTGGAATTAAATATCATAAATGTATATACAAAATTTACAAGGACGTATTTTATATGTACGTAATACATTAAATCTTCAGTTTCAAGTCAACTTTTTCTATTTACTCCTATATGTCAGAGTGGATATAGTTCAGTTTTAAATATAATTTGCAATAATATAGTATGGAAAGATATAGCAAAAATAAAGTTGATGTAGTCCAAACTACTAAGAATCCTAATAAATATAATAATAAGCACACGACATATGTGTCTGTGTACATATATAAAGTTGTATAAAGGAAATGAAAATATTATGTTATGTGACTTTTGTAACTTCTATTTGTAGTGACAGAGAGAAAAGAGACATTGAATATAATATGAATTTGTACAACCATACTGATAGAAGAAAAGCTTCTTTAGTAATATATGGGCAAGTTTTGTGGTAGTAAATGAATCTATCTCTAAAAAACAAAAATGACATTTATTCATCAGATAACATTAAGAGAACGACAAGAGAAGCACTTGAAGAGATAAGGAACTTTTTTCTTCTTAACCCTCACAACTATATTGTATATATATATATATGCATGTACATTCTGTTAAAAAAAGAGGAAATTCATGAAAATTTTAACACATTCACAAAAAAAGCAATTTCGGAAAAAGGTTTTTAGAGAAGTGAGACAGCTACTATAGTGCACAGTAGTAGAGCTGAACCAACAAAGAGAGAGAGAAAACGCAAAACCTATGCTATTATAGTAAAGTGGAAAGCAGAAGGAAAAGGGAATTACGCTGATATATTTGCCATGCAACTAACTCAACTCCTCTTTCTTTGCCTTCTTGTAATACATATAGAATATAAGTAGATCTCTTTTTTTCTTCTACACTTTCTCTTGCCCAACTTTCTCCTATTACCACTTGAGCACTATCTACCATGTTGGGCTTGTACATAAGTATAAGTACTGAAAATGTATATAATACACACAGATGTTTTCTCTATATTTCCAATAATATATTAGGTTGTTACATTTCTCTGAACTATACATTCTTGCTGTTTTCTTGACGAGTATCATCATTTTATTTGTACTTATAGTACTAATTCAGATTTCAGAGTCTATTTTGTTATATGTCAATAACAGAAATTCGGTCATCATTAACGGCTATTTCAATGTTTCAAAATTTGCAGCTTGAAAGCTACGTATGCAATATATTTCATGGGAATTTTAGTACTGCATGTCATCTCTCACTTTTTAACAATACCCCTTAAAAGAATCTTTCATCTCTCACACGTAACGTCGTTCAAGCTCAGTTCAGTGTCAATTGTCATTGTCACCTCAACTGTCAGTATTGAATCGATATCCGTTCTTATACGGTGTCACTTTTTACAGAATAGAATCAGATTTCCTGTTGCTTGTACTATAGTTTTCAATACATAACGGTCTTTTATTTTGGGCAGTGTAACTCTTTCTTTTAAGTATTATTAGCATTATTATTATTATTATTATCAAAACTAATATATATATTTTGTATTTTACAGATTCTGAGCTCAAGTAAACGCAAAAGCTTTAATTTGAGAAGAGTACAAGAATACCTAAAGACGACGACTTATTTACTCTACCTGCACACAAAATGCACAATACAGAAATGAAGTCTGACAACGGTGACAACAACGCTATTGGTATGTTACTCATAACAATTCCCTAAGCAATGCTGAATATACTCAATGATAAATAAAATATCTAAAAGCTCTTTTACTACCTTTTATATATTATACTTCCTGGTTGCAATCTAATTAGCTCGTGGTACCGTGAAATGGCAATTTCTCTCATCTCTCGTCTTTTTTTCAACTACTAAATGTCAATGCTTTCATATTACTGACAACTCAAAACCCATTTAATCTTACGTTCCTTGCCCCTTTCTATCTGATACGTTTTATTATGTCTCCTCTCTCTCTCTCTCCTCTTTTCTTTCATCATCATTGCCTATAGTCAGCCAACCCATTCAACAATTTTTTATTCTTTTCACCTTAAAGGCTCACTTATTAATATTAGTATACGACTATTTATACCCTATAGAGTAAATATCTTTCTAAAAGCCCTGTTATGCTATACCTATAAAAGTGTAATAAGGTGAATATATATAGGTATATATCAAACTACATAATTCACATTAGGGTGATTGAAGTGGTTTTGAATGAGCTTTCATTTTGTTAATAACCTATGATATATATACATAGAGATAAATCAAGTCTACAGCAAAATAGGAAACCTTCTACAGTTCTCATTTCATTACTTCTTCACTTATTATACACTATATCATTTGTACTCATTTTTATGCTAACTAGTTTATTATATTAAAAGCAAAGTACCTTAATAGTATTATGTCATCAGAATTATTATCATCATTACCATTACCATTACTATGCCGTTTATTTAAGAGAATGAAACAGAGTTTTAGTATTGAACTTATTTTTAGAGTAGAGTTTTTGTGCTGTAAATGGGATGCAGTACACTCTAATGCTTTTAGCCGTAGTCATAGAAATGCTGAGTGCTGAATGCGCTATCCACTGAAAAGGATGGACAAGGAATTTGTTGATATATAGGTATGTGGATATTGGAAAAGAGAGTTGGAGAGGAAGATATGTGAAAGTGAAAAGTGATGGAGGAAAGTAGAGATTCAGACGTGAAGCAAGTTTTTTACCTTATTGTCCTCTATTCACTTTCATCCATAGAGAGCTAACCTAACCTCTCTCACCATGAACTTATCATGCAGGGAAAATTCTCTATATTCACACATACATATGTTGTACATATATAATGGAACCTTTTACCTTGGAGTAAAGTGAAAGCGAGTGAAGAGACAACTTGCTTTCTCTAAGTTGTATGTACCGTATTTGTTCTTATTTTAGTCCAACTTAAAAAAAAAAACTTCACAATCTCTGATCTCTGGCTCTATAATTAGAGGCCGGCTGAAACTCTAGTTTGTCATATTACTAAGTAGCGTTCATAAGAGACATGTTATTTATACCCGGTTAAAACATGAGATCAGCTATATATAACTATACTAAAAACGGTATAGGGTCATATCATACATAATAAATTCTATGTGGCTATTTTCTACATTTTTTCCAGTCAAAGTGTCATGCACATATTACGTAAATATTCAACATTCATCAAATGTTAACTCATATAATGACTCTGTCAATCCGATAAAATAATATTCCATTTTAATTTTCCTATATGCTCATTTTGTAAGCAAAGTCTTCAATTTTTATTTAAAAAGATTGAGTTGATGATGAAAATTTGTCACTTTATTTAACTATCATCGTAATATATGTACGTTCCCTGATATTTCACATTGTAGCATAGAGTAGAAGAGAGTAGAGTAGAGTAGAGTACACTATAGAAAAGAAGAGAGTTGAAGTGAAGAGGGAAAAGAGAAAGAGGAAAGTTTAGGAAAAGGGAATGGAGAGCAAAGTGCATTTTCAGATTCTATGTTTACCGATGAATTGGTCTTCTTCTTGGAAATAATAGCAAATTCATGTTGCAGTCTATTAAGCAAAGGGATTTATTTTCATTCTATAACGTTTTCTCTTTCTCTACTTTCCGAAAGAGAGTCAGAGAGTCTATGCACACATATAGCAAGCCAAAATGATATAGTTCCTGTAGAAACTACTGTATACACATAGTAGTACCTTTCCGTTTTTCATATGTATACATAGTGCTAGAGAGAGAGAGAGAGAGAGTTAGTCATAGTTTCTCTTTTCTAAACTTGCTAGCAAATGGAACCAACAACGGTAACCCATCTTGCCCTACGTTCCTCTGCGTTTGACCCTTCTTCTCGGTTGCCTTTACTTTCTCTCTCTCTTTCAACTTATGCCAAAAGAGCGAAGCCAACTACTCTCTCTCTCTCTGAGTCTCCATATATATCACTTTACGATAAATCAAGACATATATGCTCTACAACACACTTACCAACTTTCGTATTATCAAAATCACTAATGAAAACACCGAAATGAACTCACCGTTTTGAGTGCTTCTCTTTCTCTCTCTCTCTCTCTTTCCCACTATATAATACTCTAATGTACTACAGTTTTTGATCCTTTCTACCATCTCTTTTTCAAAATTCACTTCTCTCTCAAATACACAAATAGAATCTTCTTTTGGCTTTTGCTATCACATAAGGCTACAGAGCGAATATTTATTGATGTGCGTTGATAATGTGAAAAAGAAGGCTTTAAGAATAATATCATGTACATTTATTTCTTAATGTGAAACTGTTGACTGAGACTTTTTTTTTGGAGAGTTGTGTGTTTTTGGAAGATCTATCTATCTATATATATATTGAAAACGAGAGAAAAGGACGAAAAGTTTCCCTATGTTTTTGCTGCTCTGTTATTGGAAAAAAGAGCTTTGGTGAATGTTTGTGGATGGTGTTGTAATGCTACTTGAAATATTAGCATTTTGGGAATAGTGTGAAAAGTTGATGGGTTTTAGTTGTAGTCTTGTGACATGAGTGTGCACACTCGGTTTTATGGCTCTTTGGTCAGTATTTTGGTGGTTAGGAAAAAAACGAATGACTGGTCATACGTCAAGGTGTGTACTGTGCCTGAGCTAGGGGACAAAAAAGGATTCCATGTGCTTATGTGTTCAGGTCACTCGGGACATTCTGAGAATTTTTTTTTCTTTTTTGACTCTCGTTAACTCTCTTTTCTCTTACCTTCTGCCTACGCAATGCTCATATATTGAAAAAAAACCGTCCCTGAGTGTCTTTAGAGTCTAAATCCACAAGATTTTGTGTTGGCTAAATATATTTTTTCTTACATATATATATATATAAATGATCATCCTATCTCAATAAATACGATTTTATACCACCTTCAAAAAAGAATAGCATTGTGGTTTACAGAACAACATAAAAATACACATAATACTAAATGTGTATAAACACAAATATAGTAGAGAAAGAACATATTATAGTACACACATTTCACATCAACTTCTGTTTCTCAATGACATTATTCAAGTGAGTGAGAAAGCTTTTATGTAGAGAGAAAAGTATATCGTCTATATAGCTATATAAAAGACTTAGTTTATATATATATATGAGAGAGCAAAGTATATGTAGTTGACTTTGTGGTTTAAGTAAGTAGTTTGAGTTGTATAACTTCCTTGTTGTTTGTTCCATTAAGGGCAATGTGAATGGCAATAATTATGAAGAGATTGGTGTCACAAAGTTTAATTCATTTTCCGTGTTTCATGGATTGGCACAAAGAAAAATGAGGTAGGCAGAGAGAGAGAGAGTTCACTAGGCATCATCACACTCTCTACAACTCTTGTCGTCATCGTACACTTTTCTTCTTCTTTACTCTCTCGCACAAACATCACTTTACTTTTCTACTTCTCTCTCTCTCTCTTTTCTATAGTTTTGTGTACTGTACTCCTCACCGCCACACTACATTTATATTATGTGTGTTCTGTACTCTATCCTTGTTTAGTCCTCTTTTTACTAAGTGAGTAGTACATGTAGTAAAAGGCTTGAGCAGTCTATCTGTCTCTTTCTCTTAGCTCTACTATAGTTGAGAGATAGAACAACTATATATAAAGTAAGAAGTGAGAGTGAGTGAGTGTTGTTAGTATAAGAATATGCCTTTTATCTTGATGGCAAGTTTCAAGAACAAATGTAAAGATACATGAATTTCGCATTATAGAATATCATGAGAAAGTTTTTTTCTTCAGGGGAATGGCATGGCTGGCATACTGTAGTCAACAAGACGGCACCACCACTTAGTTTAGCTTTTCTATGAAAAACACAATGTGTACTAAAAGCAATCATCTAAAACAGTGAAGAGTGCTTTTTCTCAACTCTGACGTATATTATATGTATATATATATATGTAAGTAGATATATATATATAGATAGAAAACTCTTGCTACTAAAATATATACACATTACCACAATAAGAGAGATATTTTTTGATTACAGCAACAACAATTTTTTTCTTTTCACTCTTTAGTTCGTTCCTTCTGCTCAATGTCATCACATCATTTGTTGTCGTTTTGCATCTCTGATTTTATTAGCTATAGAGAAAGTAGAGAATTGATTTAAATATAATTTGAAGAAATATGGCGTAATAATACGGAAGTAAAGTATAGGAAAGAAATATTATTAATTGCACGCATGTTAGATGAGTCTTTGTAATAATAACTTTTCAGAGTTTTTAGTCTGAGTGTAAACTAGGTATAGAAAAGCTGATGGCAAAAAGTAGTTTAGTGCATGAATGAAAACCTCCATTTCTCTCTCTCTCTCTTTTCTTAAGTTCTTTTCACCATATAAAATCTAAAATAATATAATGGTGATGATATATAATATATATATTATACACTTTTCCTATTGGATGCTGCTGCTATAGTGCTATAGTATATATATATATACATGAATATGAGAAAGAGAGAGAGAACACTCACAATAGGACAAAAGAGCCTGAAGGAGAGAAGAGGAAAAGAGCTTATGAGGGAAAATGTAATTAGAGTTTAAGTTCGTTAAAACTTTGTTAAATTATTTTGCAAGAAAGTTTTCATTATGAAAAGGACTTAATGAGTTTTCCCCATCATGAAAATATATGTATTTCCACAATGGAACACGACACCCCTTTTTCCATACATTTTACACACACACTTTCTTCTCTCACTCTATCTCATCTATGGAATATATTTAGTGTGTACAGGACACACACATACATACATAATATTATATATAACTTTCCTTCTAGCTTCTTTGGATTGTAAAGAAGAAGAACTTGTATACTCTCTTTCTCTTTACTCTATATCATAGAATTGCGACGATGAAAACAAGTAGAATAAATATTATACTTATACTTGTTAGCAGCCAAATGCATCATGTTGGATGTTGTGTAAAATCATTGCGAAGAGAGAGAGAGAGAGAAAGATAGAGAGTTTTAGAATTGCAAAAAGGAAAACTATATATATACTGGCTTGGCTCTCCTTTTCACTTTTGATTACTACACTAAATATATATTCTTTGCCTTCTTCTTCTTCTGCTGCTGGAGAATGTATACACAAACTCTTGAAAATAGAATGACTACGAAGAAATTAAGCGGAGGAGCCAACTTAACAGCAGTAGATAAGAAAACAATCTGATTCTGAGTGTGATTCTCTCAGAGAGGAGAGGCTCAGGTTATTTGACTCGGGAATTTAATAGTGACTATATTTAAAAGACTCAGAAAAGAAAAAAATGTAGATCCGGACTCCATAATTCTAGCATAGACATCACTTACTAACTCATAAACTTTTGACTTTGAGTTATCAAGAGATGTACATGCAACCCAGAATCTGAAACTAGATATTTTTCTGAGTTATTTAAGTATAATCACTACTAAATTCTACTAAATTCTCGAGTCAAAAAACCCAAGTCTCTTCTCAGTTGTAAACTTCGTACTATTGTATATACCATATCATCAAGCTTGATGACATGAGAAAGAGAAAGCGAGAGAGAGAGAGAATACATAATTCAAGCTTGGACACAATAATACTTAACAAGTCAATTAAAACTTTAGGTTTCTATGTATATAATAAATAATAATTTAATGGCATTGGTAGCAAATGTACTGCAAAGTTGTTGCACATATGTATATGTATATAAGGAAAAAAGATATAGATTCAAGAAAAATCAACTTGTCTCTTGGCTATATAATATAACAACGTTTACCAAGTGAACTTATATAAACTTGTTGGCTAGGTTTGAATACCATTAGCCTCATCCGATGAGCTCATGAAAAATTTATCTTTTAATTACCAAACTTCCTTCTACCCATTTTACCTGCTCTAAGCTCTACCTCCTCATGTACCACTTTCTTTTTTGTGCTCCAGACACACACACACACAAGCAAATATATATAGTTACTCAGAAAGAGAGAGAGAAGGAGCTTTAGTTGATGAGGTTTTATATATATACTACCATATAGAGTATTACTAGAGCCTCTATTTTAGAGGAGAGAGAGAGAGAGAACACATCTATAGTTTGCTTGCTCCACACATAGAGAATTATATAGACTCTTCCGATCTCATCTCCTCTCTCCCTCTCGTTTGGCTCAACTTAATTTCCATCTCCAGAGACGAAGGCAATCATCCGCTTTCAATTAATCCTAGCTCCGTCCAAAATTCCATCTCACTGAATATTGCACATCTCAAATTGCTCTTTCTCTCTACTTCTCTCGCTAACGAATCAACAGTTTCCCAAAAAAACTATGATATTGCCTACTATACTATACTCTCTTGTTTCCCAATCCGATTTCTTTCTCAAATGTCTTTTTATATTGAGTGTAATCATCTATTGCCTCTTCTCTATCTACTATATATAAAACTCTATGATATAGATATAGTCAGCATTACAATTAATTTCAAATTATGTACCATCTAAATGCATTTGTATATATATCTGATTCTTTGGTCAATTAGCTTGTTTCAAGGTATTTTTTAGGAGTGTAATTAGCCTATATAGTTTATCCTGACTATATACTAATCTATAGTATACTAAAATTAGAAGCAAATTAAGTTCTATTTTTCTCTTTTTCTCATCCTATTAATTATCGTCTTTACTGATGATGATTCTATTTCTATATATTTGTACTCTCATTTTCTAGTAGTAGAATGAGTATTAGATTAAGTAAATGCTATAAAGGGAAAAGAAATGAAATTGAAATACGATATTGGTCGTCACAATAAAAGCTATTTCACTCAGATGACTCAAAGGTAATGATGACTTACACAAACACATACCTGACGTGATATGATATTTGACGTCGATGGTGGCATATATAGCTTGAAGAGAGAAAAAAAACATGTTACTGAATCAGATTAGCACCCAGAATAACTTTTTTAGATTGGTTTTATAGTATTGTGTGAGTGAGAGAGAGTGACGTGAGTGAGCGCCATTAGAGACAGAGGACATCTGAGAGAGAGAACGAGATGGAAGAGAGAAAATGACAGTTGCTTCTCTTGTGTAATACCAGAATAGTCAAAGTCAAAGTCCCCTAACTTGACTTTTCTCATATTGTGTTGTTGTTGTCCATAGAAAATACAACTACCTACACACAATATATACTACTTTACTCTCTATATACGTCTATGACGTTCGAAAGAAACATTATTGTGAAAATCGACACTTTTTCACTCGACTTTGCCAAACTGCTGACAACATTGAGTGCAATGTGTAGTAGAGGTAAGAAGAGTGATGTAAGTTGTGTTTTGTACCTTAGTGCCACTTGTAAAAACAGATGTCTTTTCCATTGTATAGAAGAAGAGTACTTGACTATTACATAGTGTGAGTACAACAGGACTACACTGCTGTTGGTGAAGTAGTTGTAGATTACAGTTATGCGATGCTATGTGTAATGTAATATTAGAGAGAAAAGTACAGTAAGAGAGAGAGAGTCACATAGTTTCCAAAGAGAGAGAGTTGCCATTACCACCACTACATATATACTACAAATTCTCCAAACATGCCCTTCTTCTCGTCTCTCTCCTGTCGGTATTTTTCCTCATCTCTTCTCGTATTGTCTCTTCCTCTGGCTGAAGAGGAGAGAGACCCAGGTTAACTGACCCAATATTTTGATAAACTACTTATCTCTACCAAGCTCTACAATTTTGATGTTGAAAATTGGGATTTTAGCTGAGAAATTGTGAGCCGACTTTCACTGTATTTACTCAATTGCAAAAGGCACTAGTCAAGTTTGACTATAATCACTATTGAATCTAATGTCATAAGACATATGAGCCTCTCCTTATGAGTTATAGTTATATATACAAACATGTATAGTATATAGAAAGAGAGAGAGAGAAGGATAGATCAAATAAGTGCCCACAGCAAAGCATTCTTGCCACTAACTTTATGAGGAAATTCTTGCGAAGACACCTAATTACATTTTCACCTGTACTCCTCCTCTCTCCTTTTATCTCTCACTTTCACAACATGATAACTGACTCGTCTATTACACTTTTCTACTTCTACTATTACAGTTTTTACCTTCCTGCTTGACTTGTTATATAGAATGTGCTCTTGCATCCGTACTACTACTACTACTCTTACATACTTTCAGCGACGACGATAACAACAACGAGTATGTAGTACTACACACGTCTACGTGTTTGCAAAGAGTGAAATTCCAGGGCTTTTCATCTTTTTCCAATATCCTACCGATTTCTCATAATAACGTAATTTCAGAGAGATTCCAACATTTTAATTACACTGTGACTCCTGCCTCCAGGCACACACATCATCATATTTTAATTCCTTTCTCCTTTTCTTCTTCTCATGATGATGAGTTATGTTGTATATGTTAGTTTGAAGTTGATGATGATGCTGATGTTGTTGTGGCAAAGGTATGCAATCACTCTTTGTGAAACAGGATAGTCTAATCATCTACACAACAGTTTGAGTTTAGTAATGTTCACTTGAGTTTTTGAGTTATATGTATATCTTGTTGTTGCTAAAATAACTATATATATACTACCTGAGATATTTAATATTTTTAAATTCCATCAGAAGTACATAGAAGAAGATGATGAGATGTTATTACCTTCTCTCTTTGGCTCCAATCGCATATTTTCCCTCGTGGCTTTCACAACTATTTTCTCCTACAAAAGGCAATTAAAATTTTCAAGTTTTGTGGTAGTGGCTCACAGAACTTTCTCTCTCTCTTTACCTTTTTCCTATGTCTATAAAATTCTCTACGTAAATATTTCTTCTGTACTTTTATCCAACTGAAAAAAGCTAGCAGACTACTAGTGCTAGATTTCCTATGTGGGTTGCTTTATTAGGAATTTTTATATTATTGTTGTTTTCATTAGCATTAAGCTTACTAATTATAATGATCAATTATCATGTTTATATTTTCTTAGAGTTTTACACAATAGTTTAGAGCAACGTCATAATAATAAAAGACTGTTGTTTATATAGTTCTATAAAGCGAGCTACTATATATATAAAGTATATGACAGGGCAATGTGAAAATATATTAGATAAAAGATATTACACTGTGGGATTATAGGCCTTGATAGAAAACATTGGCTCTTGTATACAGTTTCGTCTTTGCTATTGAGAGAAAATATAGAGGTAGAGAGAAAATAGCAATAGTGGAAATCGTAGAGAGATATTGTATCTTATATATATTGTTGCTTCTACAGCTTTCGTTTACTTTGCTTTAGATCTCTTTCTTTAGTATATAGAGTAATATATATATATATATATATAGTCATGTAGAATGAGCTGTTCGTAGAAGCTCAAGTGTTAAATGGGCGAATACAAGCGTCAAAACAAGTTGAGTAAAGATCCAACCAGGGTTTGGCGAAAGTTTGTTCGACCGTTGCAATGTTAATTAAATCTGGGAAAACGAAAAGAGACGAGCCTAATGAAACGTCAAGTGCGGGCTACTGTGATTAATTGCCTTGTGATACATTTATATTCCAGTGTACCTTATATATATACACTTACTACTACTACTACTACTCCTTCCCTCACTTACAGCTCAACTATGTAATATAGATTCCTGTTTCTATACTACAACTCAAACAGAGCATAAAGACATGAGAAAATATTCTGTCTATATGAATCGTACAAACTTTCTCTTTCTCTTATGTCTTTACTCCATTGGAAAAAGCAATAACATTACTAGTAGTAGAACATGGGGGAATATAATAGTGAAAATAATGTGTTCATTTTACTTACTTTCTCTCTCACACTCACTCACTCTTTCTCTCTCATACAATTCTGAAATCTAATTCCTATTTTTTTATAATCTAATACACTATAGCAATGTTAGAGAAGCACTTTCACTTAATATTATTTTGCTCTGCAACAGTACTTCACTCTTTAGTCAACCAAGAAGAAAAAAAGTATCATAAGTTGACGTAAGAGTTAGAGTAATATATATCTGTTGTTGTTGTAGGAGAAAGTAATTGTTGAAAAGAGCTTTTGTTGAAACTAAAAGAGCTACTTATATTAAAAGTATGTAGTTAATAGCGAGCAAGAGTCCACTACAATACATTTGCTATATAGTTCTGGCTACACACGTGCCACGTACATTTTTAATGAGATCTTTCTAAAAAGACGACGTTGAGAGGTAAGAGAAAGAAAAAAGTCTAGAAGAAAAAAGTAGCAGACAGAAAAAACACACTAGTTACAGACCAGTTGTTTTCTTCCCTTTGAGAATACTATTGGTTTTTCTTTCCATCAGTCCCACTACACACAAATGTTGTATATATATATATATAGTTAGATATAAGTATACAAGTGAAAGTGAATGTGTTAGATGTATATATTGTACAAGTTTGTAGTCATTGTTTTCATAGTAGTAGCTCTACGTATTTCCTTGGGAAAGCAAACAAATTTTTTTTGTCCAAGTTCGGTCAAAAGAACCAATAAAAGTGATGGAAAAGATCACTTTTCCAATAAAGTTAGCTGGTGAAAGAAGGAAATACAACTTAATCGCATTAACTGACTGATTTTCTGCACACTGAACTCACTTTGTTTCTTCCCACTCCTTGTCACTAACTCTCCTCTTATTTCTCTTCTACTTTTTTCTTTTTTCATTTAACGGCCACACATATCCTTGATCCTTCTGCTCATGAGAATCTTTCCTTCTCCATATGTGAGTCTAAGCTTTTTTTCTGTCTCAAATTGCTCCTTCCTCAAAACTAACTCTTCAAAGGTTCCTAGGTTAAAATAATGATGGCCACTCTTCAATTGTTGCTGAGAGTTAAGTATATTTTAGTACAGTACTACTATATAATGTATATATATATACGTGTATACATATAGCAGTGAAGGAGAAAAGTAAAGAGAGGAATATAAGCTTCGTAATGTTGATAGAAGATGATGAGCACTAGAAAAGAAATAGAATCAAAGTGTTAGTGTAAGTGATTGAGTAAGTGAATGTGTAAGTAGCTTCAAAGTGAAGCGAAGGAATGGATCTAAATGTATAGTGTATATATATATTTATAGCTAGAAAAGATTTCTTTTAGAGAGAGAGAAAGTGCATCACTCTACAACTTTCACCAAAAAAGCTCTAGTAGCCTATATTATTTCTATTGTATATAGTTGTGAAAGCTACATACCGTAAAAATTGTAATAGTAGTCTAAGCTTCTGCGTTACATTATGACTTTTAGAATAAATTTCCCTATGTTTTAGCAATGTTAGTTAAAGGGCGCGTGTTCGAATCCACCTCCCGGCATAAATTTTTGCTTTACCTAACCTAACCTAAGCTAGTGTTAATTTTATTAGCACCCGATTAGTATCAAAAGTTGCACGGTATATATTTGTTGAATAAGTGAGAGTGAGAATGGATGTTGAATTGAACGAAGAGAATATGTACACATGACTATCTTCTATTACATGTTAACATTGCATTGAGAAGTAGAGTTGAGAAGAAGGAACTTGTGTCGGCACTCTTCTCTCTCTTACTACATTGTGTAGCCTTTAACTTGACTCTCTTCTCAGCTTTCACTACAAATACATATACTATATGCTACTTTCACTCTCTATTTCTTCTCATCCTACATCTATACACTTTTACTCAATGTATATACATGTGTGTAAATGTTGTTGTCCCAAAACGGATATTACCTATACTCATAAAAAAGCTGTGCCTTCTTTCTTACTAGAGATTTAGTAATATCAGAGCAAAAGGTCTTTGCTCATCTCATATGTGAGAGCTTGAAGGCATAAGAAAACAACTCTCGTCATCGTCTCTTTTCTAAACTGTCAAGTTAGAGAGCACTGTCATTTCCGGCGTCTCACTTCATTCTTATGTTACATCCAACATATATTCTAACATCTAGCCTTTTCTTCCTACTTATAAACATACTTGTCACCTTATATACTTTTATCTATGAAGACAACACACGTTTCTTTTCTACGTCTTGTTTCTCTGATGCTTATACTAAAAAAGCTAATCTTGTCAGATAAACTTTTATATTACCTATATACACGCGCTCTGTCATTTCATGCGTAAAAACATCAATTGCATCATAATTGTTTTATAAAGAGATTGTTGTACATAGAGGAACAAACATATACGTCTATGTATTGTGATATTGTGAACGTAATTTACTGAGAGAAAGACTCTTTTTTTTCTCTACACAGAAGGAACGGGAATGACGATGACAAATGGTGACGTTAGCTTACAGTCTCACGGTATGGGATCAAATAGACATGGATCTCATTCACAACAACCTCCACCACCAGTAGCATCATCTACTACTAATGAGTGTGCTGGCTGTGGGAAACGAATTACAGATAGATTTCTTCTCAAAGCACTGGACATGTTTTGGCACGAGGATTGTCTAAAATGTGGGTGCTGTGACTGTCGCTTAGGAGAAGTTGGCTCAACACTGTATACTAAAGCCAATTTAATTCTTTGCAAGCGAGACTACCTCAGGTAAAGATAAAATATTATAGAAAAATGGAAGATTCTAAATTATATAATTTTATAGAGGAAGAAGAAGAAAAAAAATTACTCTCTAATGTTTTAATGTCAAGGTAGAAAAAGAGAGAGAGAGAAATACATTTAGCTTCAGAGTTTGTTATGTGTATACAAGAGCATTTTATATAGTAATAGTAAATAGGGAAATGCTGACTGCATGGGGAGATCTATAATACCTCTGGTTTTAAAGAGCTTAATTATTATTATTCTTTCATTAAAAGGGATAGAGAAAGTGGAATTTTTACGGGAGCGTAAACAAACTAATTGAAAACACACAAGTACAATAACTCACTGTCAAAAACACGATGTGAATAGAGTGAGAGTAGTAGTACAGTAGTATAGAGAACAAACGACAGTAGAGAACGAGAAGCTGCTGCTATTTGAAAGAGAGAGAGAGAATGAATTAAATGTGTAGCAATTCAGCAATTACTTTATGTAAATCTGAATTGGTTTTTTGAAGGGGAAAAGTTTTCATCAGATGTGTGCTTTATGTAGTTTATATAATATATATATTTCCAAATACAAACTCTTCTCCACTATACTTTGTCTACTCTGCCTTCTTCGTTGAATTAAAGTTGTTAGAAATGAAAGTATTAGCTATATAGCTTTTATTTTCGTATTAACATTTTGTATATCAATTTTACTAATTACCTCTGAGAGAAACAACTTTCTCCAAAAACAAACAAACATATCTAGTTCCATGTGTGCATAAGAAACCATATATATATATATATATATATGTATATATATGTAGTCATATTGATGTAATAATCCTAATGACTTTTTTCTATCTTACAGATTGTTTGGTAACACTGGCTATTGTGAGTTATCATTTAATTTAGTACTTGTTCAAATTATAATTTATTTACATTATAAATATATAGGTGCCGCTTGCTCTAAAGTCATTCCTGCATTTGAAATGGTGATGAGAGCTAGAAATAATGTATACCATTTGGAATGTTTTGCTTGTCAACAATGTAATCATCGGTGAGTATATATAACAAAAAATTTGACAACTACCATATTGAAGAAAATTTCCAATTTTTAGGTTCTGTGTTGGAGACCGATTCTACCTGTGTGAAAATAAAATCCTATGTGAATATGACTACGAGGAACGAATGGT
This sequence comes from Oncopodura yosiiana, assembly GCA_009869805.1. Taxonomy (NCBI): domain Eukaryota; kingdom Metazoa; phylum Arthropoda; class Collembola; order Entomobryomorpha; family Oncopoduridae; genus Oncopodura; species Oncopodura yosiiana. Next base: position 23,296 of record VCNE01011388.1, read on the forward strand.
ATTTGCCAACATGGCTTACTCTCCTGCTGGTAATCTGGCAATCTCACTCAGAAGGCAAGTTAGTAATTTTCAGGTATTTACATAGAGATACTACTATACACACTCTCTCTCATCTATATAAGCACTTTTACTCTCAACTTCCCAGAGTGCACAAATAGTAGGAAAACTCCTGTGTCAGCAATCTAATAATATAAATTCTACAGCGACCATAATTTGACTCTCTATACCATGTAAATATTGATTAAAAATTTGCGTCATGAGAGAAACTTTCAAAAGCTATTTGATACACCATTTAATTATACCTATACACGACGAGTTACATTAGTTATGTACATATATATTGAACTAATTATAATGACCAATTAAATAATAATTAAATTAATATTTCTCTTGCAGCAACCAACAAGAGGGGAAAGGAGTAGTAGCCAGCAACAATGTCAACAATCACAACAACAGCAACAATTCCAACAACAGTTCTCTACCACCAAAACTACAATCACTCAGTCCTTCAGTGGGTCATCATCATCCAATTCAACAGCAACAACAAGTTTCACAACGAGCCAATACATAGCAGAAAATCCGACATCATTGAGCTGGTCTAATATTTCTCACAATAATTCTCCTTCTACATCTACTACTCATGGTGCCAATGGTGATCATTACTTCTATACCAACACAACAAACTTATCATCATCTCATCATCGAATTCCTAACACTCAACAACATCATCACAATCCTTCAACTACTAATGCTCAACATCACCATCCTCCTTCTTCTTCTGATGGAGACGTTACGTTTACTAATGGATTTGGTAGTCCTGACTCTGGGATTGTTGAATGAGATTGTAATTAAAAATAAACCATTTTTCAATCATTTTAAAAAAACAATCCATCGACATATATATTATGTAAATATATATAGTAGATACAAATGCTATGATTTGTATTTTAATAAAATAATTTTACATCACTGATGATGAAAACACAGACCCATAAAAAAACGTCGTCAACTGACTGCATTGTATAACTTGTTTACAATATATTCAATATATTATATTGATAATATATATGCCACTAAAATTACTATAAACTAGTATGGTATTATTGTTATGTATAAAAAATATTATAAAGCTAAGAATTATCAATTTCTTTTAATCAAGTCTGTAATCTAGTAAATAATATATACAAATAAAATTAAATTACAACGACTGGTAGTTTACTAGAAAATGTATATATATAAAATAAGCAACTAGTATACTATATATATATACTCTTCCACTATATTATGTTATGTACACTATGTATAAACAAACGGCAAACTGTTACGCAAAGTAAGACGTATACGACATTTATGTAACTATATATATATATATATTACATGTATACATGAAAGGAACAAATGGTAATAAAAAGAAGAGTAAAATATTGTCTTATTTTATAAAAAAAAATTCTACCTAAAACTTTAAAGGAATATATACACCATAAGAAGAAATGTAATCGTATTATTAAAATAATAATGAGTACTCTGTAATATTTATTTCTAAATATGACATTTCTCTGTCTTTTAAAACATATGTCATGTAAAACAAGTTAACTACGAGAAAACGACAACATTTTAGACGGTGATAATTATAAGAAGTATTATTAACTTCCATAATTGTTGAGCGTTTGTAAATTTTGATTAATGTGTTTGTTGCGTATTTTCGAATGACATTATATAATACATACACACAACTCAATATTAGTGAATTAAACTCAAAATCTTGTAAAAAAGAAAGCTAATAAAATTCTTTGCATAACAATGTAGCACAACATTACATATATACTAGGGCGATTGAAAAAGAAAACTCTCTAGTTCCTTTTTGTATGTGAGAATAAATATGTCGTTTATGTACATACAGACAAGAGTATTCATTGGAGTACACACATTCAAGATACACAAAACACACTTCTAAGAATTTACCTTCTTCAAACCTATTGCTTTTCAATGTAAGTGTATTTACATACAAAATATTTGCCAGGAATAACTACTCCATACCTGCGTCTACAATACACTACCGGTACTGATATTCAATGGTATATACTAGTCAACAATTTTTGACTTTTTATTTTTGCATTTACAAAAAAAAAATAAGTAATAACCCAATCGAATCTCTTGAGTGATGTTAATAATATGAAGTATACAATTATCACAATATTTATTTTGACAATGTCTCTGTAATTTATAAAACTGATGATGATGATAAGCAATGAATGTGGAATTGTATTATATAAGAAATAACTAATTAAATGTATAAATCTTTGAGATTATGTATAAATAGAAGAGTGTTTCCATGTATTTATGAGACCTGATGTGATGACATTGATTTCAGTTTCTCAGGATGAGAGAGATGATGTGTACTTCGTATCTTCAGAATTGTTCTCATCCCAAAAATCAAACAATATATATACAAAAAGAAGTACAAGAGCAAGAGAAAGAAAAAACACTTGTCTTGTTACTCTCTTCGTCAAACCATGCAATATATTAATTACAAATGAATAATTGTACTACAACTCAAAAGAATTAATGATATATTATATATAAAATATTATATAAGAACTATATAATGTATACGCCAGGCTGCAAGGAAAGAAAATCACGTCTTGTTTTTTGTTTACAAACATCTTGTTTGTACTCATATATATATATGATATGATATCTGTTCAGCATAAATGTACACGTATTGTCTGAGTCATTTTAAATGATAAAAGAAACGAAAATAAAGAATATAAAAAAATTAACAAACGCATTTTATTATTGCATTTTATTTCAATTGCAAACATCTAGACATTCATACAAATCGTAAGACGACTTAGTGTAGTGATAGAGCGCGGAGCTCTGACGTGGTCCAAGGTTCGAATCCCAGACAGGGCAAATTTTTATGTTTATTTTTCCACTTTTTTAAGAAATAAAATATGATTTTCTTACAAATCTAAGCTTTTAAGTTGGATTAGGTTTCTAATACGACATAGCATATAAAATTTTGCAAGGTCTTTATGCCATATATATTTAACACACAGTAATCTAGAAGAAACGTTACAACAAGAAACCGACAGAGCAATCAACATTTACATTAATATAGTGCCTTATGCATAAAAGTAATGATGAGAGCAAAAAGTTATGTGGCATGGCAGACTGTAATATTAAAAGAGAGAGAAAACCTAACATAAATATATATTCATACTCAATCAGATAAGAGTTGAAATACGCCTTTGGTAAAAGTAAAATGCGAGAAGTTGGCAAGTTGGTTGAATTGAGTGAAGAATTGAAATTAGAGAAGCGGAGGCAATTGGAAGGAAAAGAGTGATTTGATGATGATCATGTAAGTTAGAGAAAGTAACTATGTAAGAGAGAGAGAGTGAACAAGTCAGAAGATGTTGTATAAAAGAGAAAGAGAGAGAGAGATGGATAGGTAGATAAAGTAAGTCAGTTCGAGAGGAGTTTTGAGAGAGTAAAAGAACAAGTACTCTGAGTAGTTGTAGAACAAGGGCAAAAAGACGAATGAAAAGTTTGTCTGTGGTTCGAGTTGGATAGAGTATAAGAGAAATAGAGAGAGAGTTGAGAGATACAGTTTGATAGGCAATTGCTTGTAATGTAAGTAATGAAGTTGTAATAGGCCTGATGAGTCGAGAGATGAGAACTAGAGAATCAGGCATCCGCTTTGCAATTGTGAAGTTACTTTGGAATTACGCAATTGCGAATATAGAACTTTCTCTTTTCTTTCTCTATAAATACTAACACCCATTTTATTAAAGTATATTATAACTTTTTTGAAGTCTCTTTGCTGATATTGATGAAACTATTGACACTAAAATAAACGCATTGAAAATTACATTCTTGTCAAATTAGAACAGTAAACTAATTCTATTTAAGTTAATTAAGGCTTAGTATTAATTCTACTTTTTAACCATAGTCAAGAAAATGTTCAAATGAGGAAAATAATGTTTATTTATTTCTAATCAACTTTATGATTTTGCAATTTACAATGTTATAATTTTGAATTGCAAAAGCATCTCCTTGGAAGAATTGTACGGAAACGTAATGATCATTTGGGGAAACATTAAGCAAGGATTTCTCATTTAGAAGCCTCTGCCTAGGGCCTATCCTCTAAAACTGCATTTACTATTCCTTCTTTCTTCTTCTTCCAACAAATTCTTATATAATACTTTATGTATGTATGTACTTTCAACGAAATCAGATGGACTTTTCTTTTCCATTCAACTTTCTTATATATATATATATTTCCAAGTTTAGTATTCTACAATCAGAGATGAGTAGTAGTTTATTTTATAAAATCTAACCCCATATTTGATTTTATTATTAAAAAATTACAAAACTAAATTCTAATTTCAAAATTTTTCATTTTTCCAATTATATTCTTGATTTATAAATTATGAAATTCTAACTTTCATTTGAAAAGCTATATTATAAATGACAAAAGAAGAAATAGCCCTGGAGAAGTGGAGAATGATAAAAATCCCTTGCTCTCTAAATCTTTTTTCCTTGAGAGTTGGAGGCAAGAAACATAAAACATAGACGTAGAGAGAGACACACAAAGTCGTAATCGGAGGTAATTGCTGTAGAAATGAGCTTCTAACTTATATTTTCCGACTGTTTGTCGTCCCTTTGTTTTATGCCCGTGGAGACTAACACAATTAGACGTTGAGTAATGACACTTTTATTCTGACGACCATTCTCAAAATATAACATTTTACCCCAACTAAATTTTCACTACTCCTCCTCACTCTCTCTTTCTTTTTGCTAACATTTCAACTTTTTTCCTTTTGTTTGCATTCTCTCTCATTCCACTTTACTATAATATATTTTATAATGCCTCTGGTAACACATCCTAACGCTGGTAATTACTATAGCAAACAAACATCTCTTTCTCTCTGAAGCGTCGTGAATAAACTTTTTCTTTTTAGTTGAAAGAAAGTTGACTTTTTATCGTTGTCTCTACATAGTGCCTTCCTCTGACGTTGCCATTTTACTTTTTTTGAGCATTAGACTACTGTATAAAGACTTTTATTATTAAATCTCTATAATTTTAAAAAACAGAAAAGACTAATTAGATTACAATTTTGAATTTAAGCTTTTACAGCGAGTAAGAGTGAGCTACAGGTCTTGCACAATAATTTCTCACTTCAGAGTGAATAATAGAAGTACGTAGAGAAAAGTATGTATAATATATATAGGATAGGAAAAGTAACTATACATATATATAGAGTCTATAATGCAAAGAATTGTCATAGAGTAGTAATTATATAGCCATAATTACACGTCTAGTAATTTAGTAGTACAATTATTCTCGTATTTTACATAGACATATGTTATCGCATAGGCACGCTCATTAAGTTTTGCAAGGTAACTGGGAATATATATTTGGCATTTTGTGACAGGATTCCAAAACCCATGGGAAAGTCTGGATAATAGATAGCATAGAAACGTGTCGTTAGTTCACTCACTCTCTCTCTCTAATGTCACCAATATATAAACAGAGGCTACTACAAGAGTATTTAGCTATCCATATATTCTACTGTGTAGTTGAATATTCAAAAATATTTGGCTAATTTAAATGATATATATATATATATATATATGAGAAAATATGTATAAATTCTTGTCATACGTACACAATATTAAAGACACTATTACAATAAAAGACAGTTAGTTTTGGTCCCTAAAATGAAGTTACATAGTACAAGTATATATATCACACATTGAACAAAAGTATATATTGTGTTTCTCTCTTCTCTCATAGTCAGTCAGATTGAGTAGGATTTAATATGACAAAACTAGAATTTGTATCACTTTAGCAATTCATGTGTCTCTCTGCTGTCTAAATGCTTTAAATAGAGCTTAATGAGTAATCTCTTTGGAATTAGTTTTGCTTGCATTAATTACAAGAAGATTCAAAAGGACAGACTCATATCTGTACATACGTATTACTTCATTATATATATATAAAAAATAAAGGCTTAAATTCTCACATAACAATTGGCAATGAAAACTATTTCAAAGTTCCAATGTGATTTGTGAGCCTATGACATAAAATCATCTTTAAACTTGCTTTTAGTTTGATACTTTTTCTCTCCTATGACAAATAAACCGTATGTGTAAAAATGCTTTATAAACGAAAAAAACTGTCACATTCATAGCAATGTTTTCCGGAACAATAATCACAGTCTCTTTACTATTCTTTTTCTATTTAATGCCGTCATGGCCTGCTAATTTTTTTCCTCTATTCATTTATACCTCACTCTCTATTCATTGGAGAGAGAGAGAGACAGTTGGAGCTATTTCATTGAATAGAAAACCTTCATTCATCGTTGACATGTTCAACCATCTAGAAGATGTCAACGTATTGAAAGAAATGAAACTACACTATACACACATTATTAGTTAGCAGTGTAAAAATAATCATTTTTTTCTTTTATTATCAACTCATCAAAGTCTTTCTCACCAGCGTACCCTTTTTGCTATACGATATAATACCTTCAAGTCAAATTCTAGTGTTCACGTGTCAATTGTCAATAAAGAGCTCTCTCTCACTCTCTCTCTCTCTCTGTGCATGACTCCTTTTCACTTGAGTGCTTTTAATATATTTTGAATTGTATTAAAAATTGTATTAATACTATGAACTATATACAACCAAGTGTAATGCCTCTTAGAATGTCATTGTATTTAGGAAATGCAACTCTAACGTAATAATGAAGCATAGTAATATTCTCAGTAAAATTATTCTCGTGAACCAAACAACTCGCACTAATTTAATTCCTTGTTTTAAAGTCCCATTAGTCGTAAAGTTCTAAAGTTATTGAATTAGTCATTTGACTAACACGTATAACTCAAACTATATATACTCCTATATGATATAGACTATATCATATATATACCGTAAATAACCGTTAGAAGCCAGTTTCAAATATATGCCTGGTCTCGGATAGAAGCTTTAAGTTTCTAACCGTTCATTTACTGTACATAGCATGACACTATAAAGAAAAGTCTTCTCCTTATAATATATAATATAATCATTAGTTTCATAACGAATGGCTTCGCATTCAACTATATAACAAGCTCTAAATGTCTACGAGAATCGAAACATTGCACTTAAGTGCAAATCAAGATAGTAATTAGAGACTCTATATTGCCTATAGTGCTATATATTGTACATTTTAAGAGTATTGCTATAACATATATACATATATATATACTTTATATAATGTAGCGCAAAATGATGTATCGTTCTAGAGAGCTTAGATTTTAACTAGTTTGTGTGAGAGAAAGAGACAGAGAGAGAGAAAAGTTTATAGTTTTGTACAAAACAACTTGGTAAGTTAGTTGCAAATGTTTCCCAGTACATAAGAGAGAGAGAGAGAAGAACAGAACACCAGTTAGTAAATAGAATCAAGAGAATATTTAGTATATGTAGATGATTATAACTAACTAGAAGAGAGAGAGAGAGCTGTTAGAAATAAGATGCTCTTTACCTTCTTCTCATTGGCTTTGGCTAAAGAGGTAAGAAGGAAGCAAGTGTGAGTTAGTGGGTCTAAACAACATTGAAATTTTCTAAGCATCTCATCAGAATTTAGAGATAATTCTTTGTGGCATCTTAAACTTAGAGTGCCATAATAGACACCTGCTACATTTCTCTCTAAAGTTTCTCTCTACAACCAAGAGAACAACTTGAGTGTACAAAAACTAAAGTCGTATATTTAGAGGAGAGATTTCCAAGAGTGCTCTTCATAAAGTGTATAATGTGACTACTAATTAGCTCTACGTCATTTGATGTAAAATTTACATTGTAAATAGACTTTGTGTGGCTTGGCCAGACTAGAGCCAAGCCATAGCTTTCTATTTTATAATGCATTAATACAGAATGTAATGGGTTTGCTAATACGTACTAAAAACTTTTCCTTCTCTATGCTTTCAGTTCTACAAGAGGAGGAGGATGAAATGCTGCTCTACAGATTTAAATTATATTCACTTGAGTATAAATGATGAATGAGTTGACTATTCTTTATGTGTGATTGATAATGAAGTTATTATTTGAGTATGGCTCAAACTTTGCATGGAGCAGTCAAAATTGAAATGATATTCAACATCAACTCATCATCAGAGAGAAAAAAAAGAAGAAGAGGAGTAAAGAACATTTCAGAGGGAGTGTATGTGTGTGTGTTTTTATGCTCGATTATGTTTTCTATTGAAAATGCCACATGAGAAAAGATGAAAAAAATAATCATCAAGTGCAGTCAGTGTGTGTGGAAGGAAATCGTAAATCCTCAATCTCATATTTATCTCATATATGACTACTAGACGACTCTCTATTCTTTTTTGTGGTTGTTGGTTTTAGTGTAGTAGTATCATTGTGGTAGCACAAAATAATATATGTTTTTTTATGTTGGGGGAAAAAGAAAAAAGAAGAGAGAGAGAGTCAAGTCAACATTATTATGTCTTTTTGGTTTGTCATTTCCCTTCGAGTTTCTGTTGTTGTTGGGCTAATATATCTATTTATGTATACAATGTACAAAATATATTCTTTACACACTTAACTATGACTTTCTTTTTCTCTTCTCCAACGTTATAGATCATAAGCTAGACCTTTTTTACTAAACCGAAAGATAGAGAGAGAGAGTCACTTAAATAGTTGTAGATTGAATTAGGGGTGAGTTGATATATCTCTATGAAGTAAGAATGAGATAATCTAAATGTGTCTTATATATATACAACATTAACTTTCAAAATAGTAGTCATAATGTAAACAAGAAAGAAAATATAACCCTTTGAATAATATTTCCTAATGTTGCCTTCTATGTAGAATAATGTATCAGTTAGGTCATGTGAAGGAAAAATGTTGGTTCTCAATGGGCTTTTAATATAGAAATAGCCAGACAATCTTTTATACTTTTTGATATTCTGTTTTTGTCAGGAGTTCATTTACCGTAAATAACCGAATATTGCCCGGGTATTTAGCATGAGTCGTATTGAAGTCTGCTTTGCAAATAATGGCCGGTGGCTACTATTTAACGTAGTTTCTTTCACCATAGGAAATATTTAAAATGATATAAAGTCTTTTTGATATTATCCCGAAACTAAAAATTCACAGTATAAAATGGCACAGTGTCATAACACCTTTTCTATTTCTTCCTGTTTTTCTCGTCTCACTGAGAGTGGAGCTACTTAAATAATATTACACAACTGAAATCATCAAGCCATCTTCATAAAACCTTTTGGATAGTATTTTACACAAGTAAATACAGACTTTATGGTAGGTAAATATTATGCATAGTATAATACTATTATAAATGTCTCACAAAAAAATCGAGTTTACAACAACTTAATATACAGACGACTCCTTCAAAATCTTATTATATCATAAGGTCAGCATAATAAGAAGAATATAAAAAGGCTCCCTAACGACTTTTCTTTACTATAGCTCAGCCTTTATCATTTCCTATACATAACCCTATGTAGAAGCAAACGTCGTCGTGGCTTGGTTAGAAAAGAGAGAGAGATGAAAGTGTTGTACAATTTTGTGGTACTTACTGCCACCACACAGAAGTGAAATGTCATTTGAGACATCATAAATCATGCAAATTTATGAACTACAAGTTTATATACAACACACTATTGTAGAATATAAAAGTAATCAGGAGTTTTATAGTATAGAATTCTGAATGTATGTTGTATATCAAGAAAGGCATAAGGGAAAGAAAAAGCAAATTCGTAAGTAGATGATGATGTAAGTAGCAAAAGAGTGAGTGAGACTTGACTTGAGTAAATTTAAGGTATACTGTCATGTCATACCAAATAGAAAAAGCTCTACTCTCTCTCTCTCTCTGTTCATTTCTTTTCTCTGTATTTCTCTTTTTACCTCCTCTCTCACTTTACCTTTTATACCTTGAAAAGATATATTGTCCTAGAAGAATCATAAAGAGTAGTTTGAGAAATGTCATACTAATCCACCAACAAGGATGCTGATCCTCTACCCCTTCCTTTTTTCTCGTGACTAAACTTGTATATTATAACGAAATATTATTATGCCCTGTCAATTTATGACGACCTTACTTCCATTCTAATGTATAATGTCCACCATCTATCTCTCAACTTATGCAAAAAGCTATGGAGTACTTGCTTAAATCTACATAGATAATGAAGACAAAACTGTTTATAATTACTGTACATTAATTATAGCATTTCTTACTATATAGTAGTCTTCTGTCTTAAAGTGAAGACAGGAAACATTTTACTTACATCATAATTTTTGGCTGAGAGAGAAATATGCTTATTTTGGGGAATGATGATAGCTAGCAGAGCTACTTTAGTATGCGTAACAGGAAAATGTCTTATGAATGTTGTTTGATATGAAAGAGGAAGAAGAAGAGAGGAAGAAAAACAGTGGAATCACTACTCTACACACAAAATATAAAGTGTACAACATATAAAACTGTGTAAGTGGAACGTACAACACAAAAACTCCCTCAACACAAATCCTCAACTCTTCTGTTCTCTTTTCAGTCTATGTGTACCGCTACTACTGCGGTATAAGAAGATAGATCCAATTTAAACTCAAATTCAAAAGTCTTTTACTAGCTTTTTCGTGATTTCAATACTAATACACAAAACACTGCACACAAATATCATATATACTTACATAAGTATTTGAAGAAGAATAAATAGGAGAGAAATGGAAACTAACACTATTTTTGGCTACTGTTCTATAGTATAATGTACTAGTGAAATGATGATGATGGTACAGTACAAATAGTAATACTCTGAGCAAACTGTCGTGGTATACAACAACTTGTAAGTACTTTCTCTACGCCACACAATGAGAGATCTTTTGTTGACTATTTATATACTAGAGGGGCATTAGATGTAACTTTCTCATTTTTTGGATGACCTCGTGAAAGCTTAGGATTCACTATATAGCTCTATAATACATAGTAGTAGTACATATTATTATTGAAAGGATAAAAATCCAGAGAAGTGTGTAGACATACTTTTGTTCACATTTGATAGCAATAAATGTAGATACTTTTCTCTTTTTTCATACAAAACGTGAGCGTTTAATGTAAGCCTTGGAAAAGTCATAGACACGATTACCATTCGATCTTTTTCCAATTGTCAGCACTCTCTTAGGCTATTTACGTATTCAACGAGCATAACATTATGTTGTGATTTTCTTTTTCCAATTGTATTTATGCAACTACAATATAGGATATTTGTAATGTTTGAGTACTTTATACGTTTACTACTATAGTACACAATTTTTATGCATTGCAACAACGACGCTTCAGAAAAAAAAACTCTAAATCGATTCTACTACGATTTGATCAAGCATAAAATGACAATCTTTCCTCTCCATTATTTTCTCTTTTTGTATCATGTTGGTTGTTTTAAAGTGAGAAAAAGTTGAAAAATTTAACACATACTTATGTATGATATTATGTATACACAGAGTCTATGTTGCTGCTGTAGTGAAATGTAATCATAAGAGAAAATGTAGTATGTAATATGAAACTCATGCATATTTTCACATTGTGTACACGACAAACAGAGAGAGAAAGTCTGCAGTATAGTCCATTCTGAATTGTGATGGTTTTGATTACACTACATGATAATTTAACAAGAGAGTCCTTGTCTCCTTTTCATTCCAAAGTCCTTGATGCTCATTTTTTTCAAAGAGGATCATTTTCATGGTGATGAGTTGTTTTATTTACCACTGTATACACAAATGATGATGATTCCACGTCCCTTAGTACAGTCAACAAATACATTTGTATTCATATGTGAAGTAGTTAAAAAAGAAATGTCATTTTATAAAATGATGAGAGAAATGCAATGAGCTAAAAAACATTTCAGCCTTATGTCTACATATCTTGGTCATGTGTATACATGTCATATTTTGCGTGAGAAATTTCAGTGAGAATAAGTATTATAGAATTTTATAGTTTATAAGTTTATATATGTATGTATCACTATATTAAATCCAGTTGCAAGAATGGAAAAGAGAGAGAGAGAGAAAGAGACATGTAAAGTTAATCAAGTTGGAGCGATTTATAAAATTGAGATTTTCGTGCTATATACATATAGTATGAGAATAAGAGATGGTGTCTGCAGGAAAGCTATTCATCTGAGAAAATTATAAAGTTAATCTAATACACAGTTGAAAAGGCTCTCACAATGTAGCCCGAGCTGTTTAGATTAGGGAAAAGCAATTGTGAAGAGTCTTGGTTGAGTAATATATCAGAGGGTAGATGTGCTGTAATATGCTATAACTAGCTATCTGATATAACTCCTCGTGCTTTACAGCCTCTTTTCATGCGGTCTCACATTTATAACCGCAAGGGAAGTCTGCCAGTGTGGATTCTAATAGGAGTAGTAGTTACCATCATGTTGCCTCAACTCTATATTATATGTACTGTTACTCTTCTATAGTATAGAAGTAATAGTTGTACTTTTCAGAGCCAGTAGTTGCTTTCTAGTAGTCTATTCCATCCTGTGCAAATCATCCTCAGCCGCTTCATCCATTCAATTATGATCTTATCATCAACAGCGCTTCTGACATTGCTTTTCCGACACTCGTCCAAGTGATACGAGACAACGGCAATGGCAACTTACTAACTTACTCTCTAAGAGAATTCATCGTCTCACTTACTTCTCTCTCTTTCAGCTATTGCCAGGCCACTTATTATATTTTCCATAGTCAAGTTAGCCAACGACAAAGTGATGTAATTGTCCTTCTCTTCTCATCTCAAAATGTAAAGAGTTTCCCTCCTCACTATTTTTGAAGAATTTGAAGAAATTGTCATCATTTTATTCAAAGAGAGAAACAGAGAGAGAAAGCCAAGTCATTCTGCTTGTTATATAATTAATTTGTATAATTGTAAATTAAATGTTGCATTAGCTTAAAGTTCCATTTCGATTATCTGGCTCCTATATAATGAGTTTGTACAAAAGTCGATTTGTTCTAAGGAGGAGAGGCTCATGTTCTTTTGACACGAGATTTCAATAGTGACTATAGTCAAAAGATTCAGCATAAAATATAGATTCAGATGACAGAATTACTTCCAACACACTAACTAACTTTGGAATTTTGAGTTGAGAAACTTTGACTGATGCCTCTTGCGATAGAGTAAATGTAGGAAGACCTCGCTAACGGTTTTCCAACTCTAAATCTCACATTTCATCAAAATTCCAGAGTTTGGTAGAGATGTGTGCTGGAAGTAATTCTGAAATCTGACATTATTGAAGAACTACTAAAAAACCTGAACCTCTCCTGATAAGTGGTGACCAACTATATACTATGTGTATTTAACTAGAGAGAAAATAAAGTGAGAATGTATTATATGTGCATTATATACAATTCATTCTCCAAAAGTCTTTTAGAGAGTCGTAGTTATTCTATTCCATATAAATTCTTCCTTGTCGTCCAACTTATAATCTCCTATCACATCGTATAAATGTACATCCAATTCCTCTCTTTCTCTCTGTCTCGTTCCTTCATCCTACTTAAGCCGCCCATTTTCTGATTGCTAGCACCGTAATTACTATAATTGCAAAATTAGGGATTAGTTTCACTCTCTCTCTCTCTCTCTCTCTCTCATCGTTGTCGTCTTTCTCTTCTCAGTTGCTACAACTTTGTGCAGTTGCAAGTAGCCAGAGAGTTCCTATCTCTAACTCGAGTATAGTACATTTAGAGTAACACTAACATAACAGTACAAAACTACACATTAAAGGCGCCTGGCTTTTTCTTTTGATCTCCTCAAATTAGTCTAATAATTGAACTTGTCACATATCCATTGTGAATGCAATGCAATGCAATACAATACAACATATTGTACATATGTACTACTACTGTTCCTCCTTTTCCTTCCCTCGAATTAATCCTCCTCCCACTTGCGTCTAATTAGTAGCTCTACTTGTGTGTAATTAAACTAATCAAATGCACAATAAAATCTACTTGTAATGACTTTCTCTCAATCCAACTAAATTGTATAAAGTTACTCAAGTCTTATGGAATAGTATGTCCTCCTTTTATTTATGAGAGAAATGTGTCTCTTTTTCTTAATATGATTTTAAAACGATGCTTATACATATATCCATTTTAGATTAAAAACTAAAGTGAAATCTGTCTACAATGGTACTCTGTCTATCTTGGACACTTTCAGTGTTCTGGCTTAAAGTTTATCTAAATTAGTTATATTCTTTCTCTTTATAACTGTAAATATTCTATCTATAGCAGTGTATTCTATTCAACTTTAGAAAATTTTGCTCTCTCTATAACGGTAATTGAACAAGAATGTCATCTTTGTAAAATATGTTAGTTAAAGATCTGAAAAAATAGTACCAAATGTTTACATAAAATGACGAATGTAATGAATTCTATTGAATTCAGCAGTTGCTTCTATTAGCCATCAAATTCTTTTGATTATTGGGCCACCGTTATAAGCAGATTAAACTGTAAATGCAAACTCTAAAGACTTTATTTACAGTACATTTCATAGTTATGATCAAGTTGAGAGAGAGAGAGAGAAACTTATATGATTATCTAATGCATACATATGATACAATATATCTCACTGTCTATATAAGTAACTATGATTCAGAAAGTTGGAACAGCAAACCAAAAGGAAAACCACTAAACACGATGATGATAAGAAATATATTTGGCGAGCAAAACGTTGACGCTTTTCTAAATCTATTCTATAATATAATATATTTCTATCTATCTCTATATATTCTGTCTCATCTCTTCTCTCTCTCTTTTTTCCATTTAACTTCTTTCTCTTTTCCCCTCAAAAAACTTAGTGTGTATAGAATATATGAATGTTTGTTACACATAAAGTTAGAGAGTATAATAATAATGTTTGAATTCTTCCATCTCTACTTTTGAGTTTTGATATTATATATATAATATAGGAAATATGGCTTATATTTATGTGTACTATAGGGAATGCAATGATACAATGTTGGAGAAATCCAGCATCAAAATCGGACGAGACGGAAACCGGCACATCAGAAAATCACCAGATAAAATATAATAGGTTTGTCCCAAATCCACCCATATAAACTCTGAATAACATCATATGCAATAACAATATGAAACTAGAATCACTACTTTGAGATAAAGCTACGATCATCATCATCATCATCCTACCAAAAATTCTCTCTTACTGTACCCACTCTCACTCTCCTTACAAGATACCTCTACTATAGTGTAGACGAAATCAGAAAAGAAACTGACTTTGCTCCTATGAGAATATAACATTTTGTATAATATGTATTTGTGAGATTCAACTATTTTGACTGAGATGTAAAAAAATACTGAAACCTTTTTTTGCCTTTGACTACTAAATTGACTTTACTTTTTATACCTACAGTTCAAGTTGTATCAAAGAGAGAAAAATAAAAAAGAAAAAGCTTGACCATATAATATGAAATGTAACTATGCATTGTCTAAAAAGATTTGATCATTGACCAAATCCACTTTACAAAGCAATCTTATTTAAGTTCACACAAACGAGGTAGTAAAAGTTTAAATGTATATTTTAAACGTATATACATAAAATGCATACATAAAAAACGTTTCTCAAGGGCTCATTTAACAAAAGACGAGAAAATTGATTATTTTCAATAATATACTCAAAGAGACAGTCAATAGACGAAAAGAGAGCTTTAGAGAGATTTTGTTTGTAGTGTCCTTTGACTTTTGAAAGTTGAGTTCAAATGAAACTTTTTGATACTAGCTTCTCTACTACATAGTAGAATAAATTTTTTTTATAAAGAATATAACATAAAATAATTTTTGTTGAACTTCCTAAGTTTTCTTACATCAACTTACAATTGAACTGGACTGAATGTATTAAAGGTTTATATGTAGGAAGCTCATCATCATCAACATCATCTTTATCATTGTGTAACTTTCATTCTCTACTCTGAATCTCTTTTTTTCTCTCTTTTCTCTTCTCTACATATTCCATTATTTTATATAGTTATTCTCATGAACTCTCTCTCCCACTTCGAATGTCAGTTGAAAAGAAGAAGAAAAGAAAGTCCAAAAGTTGTTCTTCATAGAGCCTTATGAATTATTACTTGTATGATAGAATTTCAAATGTGAAGTCATAGATAAAGTCATCCCTTTTTTGCAATGGAGAAGTCTTGTTACTTCCAACTCTCTCTCTCTCTCTTCTTTTATGATTGAATACTCTGAAAATGGTCTTCTTGCTCAATTCCCTTCTTGGGCATAGTGGGTTCCTTATCTTTACGTTCAATCAGATGTGTGGTCATTTTTATTAGGAAACCCCTTTCATAATAGCTTTGCTTCTCTCACTCTTATCTTTTTGGCAGTTAGTGTGATGTCCATTTTTATACTCTTCTCTCTCTCTCTTTTTCTATATATTATTCTCATGCCAGTTTTCTCATGTAATGTCTATCAGAAATAATATTTTAATAATGTCTGTTACGTGTAATGCAAAAATGGCATTTACAATTGGGAGAATACAATTTATTTGGTGGTAGAGCTTTCTCATCGAACGTACAAGGTTCTAGGTTCAATTCCCATAAGTGAATCATTTTCACTTAATGAACAATAATTATTTGGTGTATTTAACCTCTAGATTGAGCCGCTAGTTCAATATAGCAGAGAGAGAAAAAACAACCCAAAACCAACTGATAGTTATAGAAGCATTATTATTAACATTATTGTGATTATAGCATCAGAGCCATCATTGGCAAGCTAAAATGTCTTTCAGCTATTAGTTGACACTATTAAATGCCTTTTGCTAAGACAGGCTTGATAATATTATTTTTCCAAAAGGATATATATATATATATATATATATATATAGAAATAGGTATTTATAGAGATATAGAGAGAAAAAAGTTGGTCATAAACTATAAACTAATCCACCTAATCAGCACGCTGCCATTCTTTTACAATAATATATTGGAAAGGATAAAAAAACTGTTGGTTCGGAGCTTTAGTGTGACATGGATTCTTTCTCTCGTGATTTTTTTCTCTCTCTTCATGGCCAAAGCTAAAGCCAATCCATGGCCTAAGGTGTTCTGACACGTACGTCCAAAAAACTCTAAAATCCTATCATAATCCACTAAACCTTCGATAACACACACAGAGAGGAGAGAGAGAAAGAAAGAAAGAAGAATAGTTACCTTATTCCTGACAAACATACCCCTTTTTTATATAGTGAGAAAATCAAAGTAGATGATGAAGTACCGTGTAGAAGGAAGTTGGTGTACTAGCCTGCTTCCTGTGAAACATCGTCTCAATGAAAAATGCAACCCTTTCATGTCACTTTCCAAACCTCTCATTTATCAAAGACTATACTTACTGGCTTTAGCTAAAAAGCTCTACCTTCAATTGTGCCATAAGTAAAAAAGAAAGACTTTTTGCCTCTTTTCTCACTTATTCACACGAGGAGAGATTTAGGCTGTTTGAGCCGAGAAATAAGTAGTGACTATAGTTACCAAAGTCTAGCTCTAATTTTTCTTGTTAAAACTTTAGTTTTCAGCTTCAAATTTTGAGAATTCGCAACAAGAGATGTTCTTAGTAACAAATCTGGAATCTGGAACTAAATTTTTGTGTAAGTTTTTTTAAGTATAGTAACTATTAAATTCTTGAGTCAAACAACCTGGGTCTCTCCTCGTCACTTACACTATGAACTCCCTGTTGATATGTAGCTCTAAGCCATGAAACCAAAGTATAGTAGAATAATATGATTACATTGTGAGTTAAATGATATAATAAATTTTAAAAATTATGCTTAGCGACGCTACTTTAGTGTAATATGTACACTATAAATGGGCATTTAGTTTTTGAAATGTGCGAGTAGAATTATAGAATTATAATGTGTCAATATTGTTCTCATTGATGCATTAGTGTTTTATCGTCTTAGCAAGAAGATATAAAACTTCATTAAATGCCATATATACTTGCACAGTGGTAACAAATGTTTGAATCGTTTGTTTTAGTTTAGAGTTTAGATTGTATATAGTCAAAATGATGCGCTCAATGAAATAATTGGCAATAAAATATTTTGTAACATTTGTGCCTCGTTTTATTGTTGAGTAAAAAGTAATGTAACAAGTTTTGGAATCAAGAGAGATGTGCAACGTGAATAGTAAATTATTAGTTTTAATTTACCCCATTATTCATTAGTTCTTGACTTATATTTTCTCCAATGTATATTATAGAAAGAGGACAGAGTAAAAGCTTTCAAAGTTTTACTTGTGATACTTGCTGTTCTTGACAGTATTATATAGTTAAAGTCTCTTTTACATGTTGGTCAGATAAAACTATCTTGGTGCTCTGCTTTCGGCATTCTACAGTGCTACTCTCTGTTTCTATATGATACATATGACGTATGACAATTTTCTTTAGAGATATGCATGTTAGGTAGAATATATACAGAGTAGAACACATACTTATATAGTCGAATGCACTACAAGTGGATAGCAATAATAGGAATGCGTGAATGACTGTTTATTCGGAATTCAGAAAAGGGAATAGGAGAAGCCAATTTCCCTTTGGTGTAATAAATCCGAAAAGTAAAAAGCGGTCCGAAAATTTCTCATGAATATCATATCTTTTTCCGACTCGTCTACAATTTGTACTTTTTATGAAACCAAGAGAGAGAGAGCAACAAGAAGCGAGTTTGCAACATTTGGTGGTGAACCCAAATATTTTCATAGTGACTCTCGGTTTCTAAAACATTCTCTCTTGTAGATCTGTAGAGAGTAAAGATAACCCAAAAACATTTAGAGAGCAAAAAAGAAATTTGATGTCGTCAACGGACGACAAGGTAGATAAACCAACTAGATACTATTACTACTGAAGGGTTTCTTTTATCTCTCTCTATCTTTTGCTCTCAATTTTACAAATGTAGGCAAAAATCAGTAGGAAGAACTTTTCTCTCTCTTTCCCTGTTCATTTCCTCGAAGCTAAATAGAAAATTGTGTGGAATGAAATTATTTGGAAATAATCCCAGTGAAAGTGCTTAAGCTTACGATGATGGCACGTCCTGTTTATTTTTTTAATTCTCATTTCATATTACTCTCCGTTACGACATATAAGAGAAAATAGATATGTATTCATGAGTCTCTCTCTCACACACACATCTCCTCCATCAGTTGGTTGTATGAATTTTTCCAACGCTCTGTTGCTGCTAGTGTAAGTAAAGTAATGTAAAGTTAAAATGGAATTGGGAAGAGGGTAAGAGCATATTGGATGAAATTGAACTGACCATCACTATTGTTTGTTCAAATATTCATAATCCAATCTGAGAGTTATGCCTGATTCACTGTGAATACAAATATTAGTAGTTTACCACATCAATTTTATACTGCAGTCTGAAGCATATATATATATATATATATGTAAAAGTATATATTGAATTGGTTGCTATATATGTGAAGTAATGCTGAGTAAAGAGAAAAAAGTTTGATCTTGATGTAGAAACATTGGGAAATAGAGAGAGAGGAAAAAAGTTTGGTCATAAATTTTCTTCTCACGCACCTGAATCAAAATGGAGACTTTTTTCCTAAATTTTCTCCTCCATAAACTTTTTCATTGGTTAAAGGAAAAACAAGTTTGAAATCTGAAGGAAAATAGTTTGGCCACATTTCTCAATTAAAATGAAATAAAGTTATATTATACTTGCTTTCTCTCTGTCAGAGTTAAATGCTTAAACACTTGTTATTTTTTTTATTGATTATACACTCAACATTTAAATGTCACATTGAAAAACAATACACAGCACCCTCTGACACATTACTTATGTATATTACATTTTTAATTTCATATTTCTTAATTTTAGATTCGTCTCAACTTTTTGAAAATTAAATTGTAACTTTATATAAAGAGATAATAATAACAACAAAAACGTTTTTTCATCTTAACTATTATGACTCATTTTACAAAATAAAATCTTCTTCTTACAAATGTAAATGTATAGGAATGTAAATAATAGTGAAATATGGAAGATCGTACACACAGTATATATATATATATACTGCTTATAGGATATTATATATATAGTATCAACTAACTAAATTCGATCCTTAATTATTTTAAGTATAAAATTGAGATTGATTTTCTTTTTGCAGGGACTATATATATTTTAGTCCTGTTTATGATTGCAGCATTTTCATTCTCGATTTTTTTATTTCTTCTTGTTATATTATTGAGTATTATTACCGTATAAGTATATTTTTACTATGTACTACGGAAACGACAACAGAAAAAAGTCTCTTACATTATAACATATTATATGTAGGTCTAGAAAAGTTTTATTTTAGTTTTGTTTCCTTTTTTCCCCCTTCCTATATATATTCATCTTAAATGTTGACCTCTTGCATACATATGGAATGTATATACTTGTAGGAGCAAAGTAGCAAGTGTAGTAGGTGGAATTAGAATTATATGCATTCTTAGTGTTGCTTTTGTCATAGTATTAGAGTATTTGTCGTTTGTACAGAGAATTGAAGAAAAAGGTGACATGGAACTTTTTAAAAGTTGGTCAATAAATGTTAATCTGATGTAACAACTCCATTACTTCTGACTCCTTGATGTGAGTTACGCACGTCAACTAGTCCACCACCACCACCACCATTAATAGGAAGTAAGGACCTTGAATCGACCTGAGCAGCGTTGCTTTGCGTGTTGTTCTATGAAAAGAAATAAATATATATGACACACACACACAAACATACTCAGTATAATAGAAATAAAGAGAAAAAATGCATATAAGATATGTGTAATAAATAATAAATATATCTAAAAAAATAAGAAGAGGAATAATACTAAATGAGCTCTTGTAAAACTAATGAATTTTTCGATGAAGGAAAAAAAGAATCACTCACTACAAGGTGGTTTCCTTGTTGCTGCTGTTGTTGATGATGGTGTTGTTGTCGTTGATGTTTAAGAGCATGAACAGGAGTTCCGTTTGGTGGCACATTGCTACTACTTCCTCCACCTCCTGTCGTGCTAATATTGGCAAATACCATTCGTTCCTCATAGTCATATTCGCACAATATACGATTATCACACAGGTAGAAACGATCACCAACACAAAATCTGTAAACATACACCATAAGAAATTGAATATATATCTATATCATCTTTCTAATTCATTTGCATTATAACAGGCGACTATTATTTTGAATAGATAAATAGATATATAGGCAATATGAAGACTTTGGCATATAGAGATTGTCGCTTACTGTATATACTACTTTATTTTTGAGCTTAGTTGTCACAGCAGGAGTAAAAAAGACGACAATATGCCATACAAATTGTCATGTCACAGATCATTGAGAAACAAACATTGACCATGCTATTACAATAACTCATGAAACTAGCAACAAAAGTCACAAAGCAGAAAAGTCATTTCTCATTAAATAGTTATAGTAGGTAGATTACGACGTATAATGAATTCAACCTCAATGTAAGCAATAAATATGTCAGCCATAATTGCCAATTGATGCTTATAGTGGCTGCCTATACATAGAATAGAAAAACATACTGTGTATGGTATAACTTGTACAATGTGTCTCAAACTGCCTCAAAGCTATACCAAAGTTGAGTATTTTAGAAGAAAAGTCAACAACAAAAAATTATTTTCTCCTGAAATAAAATGTTTTTGTGACAAACATAGAAGGCAGTTTGTTTATCTAAGATTTTTTTTGGTTATTCCTATACATGACACACATTATAATATATATAAATGCCCATAGTTCATATGTGTATATATCCTTTGGGTATTTCATTCTCAAGCTTTTCTTCATACTTTTCTTTCCTTTTAGTCTATAGTAATTGGCACGTTGAAGTGAAAGCCACGCAAGAAACTAATTCACATTCACATGCCGGAGTGAAATTGTTACAAACCTTAACTCTTCTACATATATTCACAATGTTATGAGACTACCAACATCCGGACGCAACCAACATTCCCCATTGTGAATATATGTGATCACATTATAACTTTTCTATTATGATCCTTTTACGTCTACCAAATATATTTCAACCTCTCTCCTTTAGTCATCTAAGGCTATTTTCAATTCCGAGTATTAACTATTATGTTTCATGTAACTAATTCTGCTAATAGGAACTCTCACAGTGAAAAATCGGTCTAAAATTTAAAATGTGGTAATAAGAAATTTTTTGAAGTATTATTTATAATGTATTGCATCCCGTAGAAAAAGAAGACATATATAACATTATTAAATGTGTATATTTTTTGCTCTTCTCTACATTCTACAAAATGACTTTATATGATGATGATAGCCGAAAGTACGTACTATATATATATATACGTAGTGGCAATAATAATATATACTTAATCCTTCTAGCATAATATACTGCATAATATTATTATACTTTTTCTATAGTCAAGAGACAGAGAAAGGCAGAAAAATAGTTCATGAGTAGCACAAGGGCAATGAAGGAAAACGGGTCGGCGCACGTGATTCATTAAATGATAAGAATCTAATTTTCAATTTTAATTTCCCTGCAATAAGTTTTTCTGGTGAAAACGTGAGTCAAAAAGTTGCCATCATCATAACGGAGAGAGATTAGAGCTCAAAGTAATGACTTTGTGTTAATATCTTTCTATAGCTTCCCTCTTCACTTTCCGCCTCGTCAAGATAATATAATGGTACAGTTTTGTTGTTGTTAACTTTAGCATTATATAACATCATTTTGTCCTCTCTATTTCACATATTGTATATGATAGTATATTATGATAGGTTAGACACTAGAATCATCTACAAAGTGGCAATATATAATATAGAAAGTCATATAGCACACTAGCTTAATCGTATTATATATATAATGCTATAAGATAAAATAAATTTATAAAAGTCTTTAAGCAAAAAAATAATAATAATGTCATCTTATGTATTTTACAGAATGATTTTTCTATACATTTTTGAACTCACCTGTGATTACATTGTTGACAAGCAAAACATTCTAAATGATAGACATTATTTCTAGCTCTCATCACCATTTCAAATGCAGGAATGACTTTGGAGCAAGCAGCACCTATATTAATAAAAGTTATCTTGTAGACTCTTAGAAATGAGAAATTATGTTCTTATGAATGAAGAAATAAAATGTATATATACATACAATACTTACAGTAGCCAGTGCTTCCAAACAATCGAAGGTAGTCTCTTTTACAAAGAATTAAATTAGCCTTTGTATACAATGTTGAGCCAACTTCTCCTAAACGACAGTCACAGCACCCACATTTTAGACAATCCTCATGCCAAAACATGTCCAGTGCTTTGAGCAAAAATCTATATACACGTAGTGTACATTAAATAAAACAATTTCAATTTAGACCATTGGAAACATATGGTGCTTGCTAATTTTTTATGAACCATCATTAGTTCTTTTTAATCACTTGACGTCCTCCTTTTAAATAATATACTAAAGTTAGTTTAAGAGTTAGTAAAAAAAAAGTTAGTCCTCCTTTCACACTTAGTAGCAATAGCCTCATTTCTTTTCATGAGAGTCTTTAATCTCTAGTGATTTCCGTCCTTAAAAAAAGTTTTACTTCTTCTAGAAAAGAGAGTATAAGGAAAGTCACACTTATTTTCTCAAGTAGAATTTGAAGAGGAACCAAATTGGAAAAATCGTTTATATATACTTATTGCCCTTATACAAAAACAGTGTGCTCTATGCACATACTTATTTACTTACTGGTGCAGAGAAAGAGAGAAAGTATCAAACTAGTTTTAGTATAATTGACTAGAATACATTAGGATGTGAGTGAGTTACTATTGCCAAACTTTGTTTTTGTAGCTATTTTCTACCTCATGGAATTCATGGCATTGGATATGACGTGAAGAAGAAAATAGTGTAATCAACGATAATTTGAGTTGTAAATCTTGGAGAAATGCATTTAAATCTAATGGATCAATTAAGCAAATGGGTAGAAAAAACTTTATAACTATACTTGGCTCTTAGAAGATGAATGATGCTATTATAGTTTAGCTTTTGATAAATTATATATGTAACTTACCTATCAGTTATTTTCTTCCCACAACCTGCACAGTCTTTTGGCACCTCTGACGTCTGCACTTCTGACTTTAAATTCATCATTTTCGGTCGTCTTTTTCTATATGATCTGAAATCAATTAAAAAATTGTATTATAGTAATATATATATAAAGTCCATTTTCACAATAGAACATGAATTCAATTTATAAAGAATCGTATCTATATATACAACTCAATTCAAAAGAGTCAATTTAAAGGTTGATTTAAAAGAGAAGAAAGGTAAAGAAAGTAAAAAAAGGTCATTATAAAATTGAATGGTCAACTTTGTGGTGGGCAGAGAGAGATATGTATTTAATACAATACACTCTTTGAAAAAATGCTACTTTCTCCAAAGATTTTCAGAGAGAAACCGAATAAAAAAATTTTTTTCAATGGAACGACAAGAAGAGGAAAATGGGCAATCTCTGAATACTATAGTGGCATAATCGATTTGAGAATGATTGGAATTTTGGAGGGTCCTTTTTGAAGGTTTCACAAAAATGGCATTTGTGTACAATAGAGATTGTAATCTGTTAGAATAGAGAACGATGTATACGTAGTAGACATAGAAGCTTTTTTTATACTTTTTTCTCTAAAGTGTATGTTGTAAGTAGTACCTTTTGGTTTCGTAAGTATAATATGCTACACATATACATTTCAAATGGTAAAAAATAGGGAGTCAAGCAAGTGACAAAGAGTTTTTTCTTTGGGTTTTTTTGTACTCTCTTTGCTACTCGTTGAATAGCGTTAAAAATTGTTGATTTTTGTCGCTTTTTCTCTCTGGCATGAGTTGCTACTTACTAGAGTCTCTCACCAACCAAATTGTGATGGTGTCTCTCTCGTGTATATTTTGAAGGTACTTTTTCCAACTCTTAAAAGTCGTCTTGGCCAATTTCTCTGATGAACCATATATATATAGTGTATGTATGTCCAATGTAGAAAGAACTTGGAAAACTGAAAAGTCAACCAGAATGCTGTATATGCATATACTATATAGTATAGAGCTAATACATATAAAAGGAAGTTAACAGGGAAAAGGAACAGCGGCAACCGAAAAAAGAGAGAAGCTAAAGAAGGGAAAGAAAAGAAACTTGCCCATCTATTTCGTCTGCGATAAAATCATAATTGAGTCTCTTCGTGACACAAAGATTTGCACACGACCAAAGTCAGCGCCTACAGTGCTAGAGAAAAGTCTAATACCTTACATATGTACGTATGTGGGAGAAGAGAGAGAGAGAGAGAGTTTTCTCTCAAACTTGTTACACTTTCTCTCTCCGATAAAACCGAAATCGGTTTTTCATCGAAATGACCCGCAGACAATCCTTTTCTACCAATTTTGGACAAATTCAGAAGCTTTCTTTTTTCCGTTCTCTCTCTCTCTCTCTCTCTCTGTAGTAGCATTGCAAATGTAAGTAGTAAGGGAAAGTCATTCTTGTCTACATTAGTTTTGTCCTGTCAGATGTGACACAAAGTTTGTATAACATAGTTATAAGAAAGAGACTCTCGACATCATCATAAGAGGGTCTATAATGTTACACTTAAAAAAGAGACTATCATTCAATCAAGTCTCATTCTTTCAATCCTTAACTGTATTATTCAAGCTTAGCGTCACAAGCTCTATCAAGCTTAGACCAACTACATTTAAAGCTATATTTTTCCTTCTTAAATGTCTTAGCATTTTTCTTGCAAGTGTCAACGAAGAGTGGAGTGAGTGTAAGACGCTTGGAAGTAAAAGTAGTTGTAATGTGCACAAATAGTCTTTTAAATGTATATTTCATACTCATAAGTCAGAGTCAACAGCAATTTTGTTAGCTGTCACTTTTGATATGTATTTTGGCTTAGAGACTATACTAGGTTCACCATATATACTGTCCGATACAAAAATAGCTATTGTACATTCAATTTTTGATACTATTGAACAAAACTTGGTATACAACATGAGCAATGCCTATATAT
>VCNE01011389.1:0-13099 GCA_009869805.1 Oncopodura yosiiana
ATGTCCTCCATTTTTTGAAATAATTGAATTAAGAATTTAGCAAGATCCATATTTGTTGGTTCTTCTTTTCCATCTAGCAGCGTAACCATTATGTCATCTTCCCGCTTCTTTTTGGCTAATTGTTGTTGAGAAACTTCTTCATCACTTCTAAATTGATCACAAAAATGTTTTCTTTTCATTCCTGGTGTAAAAGGTTGAGGTGGCTCTTGGTCCATGATTCCTTCTTTTTGCTCTTCTTGTCCAGACATTCTAGATATAAACACACCCTCTTGACAGCATCTTTTGACTTTTCTTTTTTGACAAATTGGGTAGTAGCCCGGCTCTACATATACTTTAATGTGTGAACTTACTTCAAATTTTTCCACACTAGTTCAAAGATCCAAACCATGAAGTTAGATCCATAGAGGAATGTCCAGGGAACAAATTTTGATACTTTTTAATTATATTTAATAATTATTTTCACTTAAATTCTAATTAAAATCAAAGAGTAAAAATCGTTTGTTTTTGATTTTACACCGCGTGGCGAGAATCCCGAAAATGTGTTATTTAGTAATATATGAGCTAATAACATTTCTAGTTGTATTTAAAAAAGATGCGTTAAAAAGTTGTAAAAGAATTGAATAAAATTTTTTCATTGCCATACTTTGAACTCAAAACTTTTAAAAATTCACAAATTGTGAAATTGGAAGCCAAACGTATCCGTAGGCAATTTCTATTTGATGAAAAAGCGAGTGCTCTTCAGATGTGTGTAATAGTACAAATTCCATTTCGTTGCTTATTCTTTTTTCACAAAAAGGGTGACAAGCTTCTTGCCATTGGCTGGGGGATGACAAATTTGAGTGACGGGAATTCCACCACATTTTTTATGGGAATGAAGAAACTTGAGGTAACCGTAGAAGGCAGTGTACTGTGTGATTTATATGATATGCGAACTGGAGGAGGTCTGGACGAGTTTCTATGCGTTACCCACCAAGATTTGCACAATGCTGCATTTGGTATAAAGCTGCATCACTAAACAAATAAACTTCTTGCTGTTATAAGACTCTGTTTAATAGGTGATAGTGGTGGAGCTATTGTTAGGAAAGATCCTGAAACTGGTCGCTGGAATCAATATGGAGTGACGTCGAATGGTTTTCCAGGAGAGGGATTAAAAGTCTATCTTGTCAACTATGCTCGTCTTAGTGGTAAGTTGCTACTAAATTTAACTATGCGCTATTTCTTGTATCTATTATTTTAATTTTTGGTCTAGTTCATCGTCCATGGATGGCTTCTATTTTGAAGGATGATCAAAACATTTTAGCATGCTCTTGGCAATAAAAGTCATATATGAATTTCAGTCAATATTTGCTTTAATAAAATTATGTTCTGGTGTGGAATAAATTTGTGACGGAATTACCGTCATCTTGAATAGCTTTTATTGTATTACATTTTATATTTACACAAGTATTGATTTTGCACTAACTTCAATTTATATAATATAATCTTAAAATTACTTTGATTCCTAAACTGACATTTAATTGTAACAATTTTCTTTCTTTTAAGCTTTTAGACTAAATATTTAGTATTTCAACTATACCACATTATCAGCGGTTTTCTGGTATCATTAACGTTTTTTGGATTCTTGCTCAGTTGTCATTATTTGAGCTTTGAGATTTAGAAATAACTTTAATTTGAATTAGTTCGCAAGTATCCAGTGGATGAAACTTGCGTGTTGTTTTTAGTGTTTTTTTGGATTGAACCAATTTGTTTTTCACATTTGAAAAAATTGAATACATTGTGAAATATGTATTTTGTTGAAAATTTTGTTTTTTAGCAGAAATTTATAATTTTTTAAATCAATCGCTGAGATGTAGCAATGAATGATGAAACGCAGCAATGTTTACGAAAATAACCGTTTAAATGACGCAATAAGAATTGATCTGAATTTATTTACGTTAAATTAGTGTTGTTGTTATAAGTAGGTATATCGCTTTGGATATAGATAGAGAACATTGAGAATCCTCTCTGGATATATTTTGTATAATAGTTATACACATAGTATTTCTAAATCTATATTTTGTAGTATACGAAGTAAAGAACATCAGAAGTAAATTGAATGTATAGGTAAAATAGTACTGGTATATATACATATATACCTTTAATCAAAAGAAAAATTCCAGTGTGACATTTAACTTTTACTATAAAATATCACAGGCCTAATTTTTTGTAATTTTTTATTTAAAAGGAATCAGTTCCTCAGTGAAATTTTTCCAAATAACTTTTACTTTCCAATGTTTCACTTATTTATTGACATTGACTTAGATTCTTACATTTCAAGTTAGATTACAGAGAGAAATACGCACATTTTTTGTAACCGTCACTGTAAAATTGACTTAACATTAAATATGAATATTGAACACTCAAATATACTTAACGTACGTTTACTGTAGATCAGCTATATTTCTTCAACTATCTTCTAGGTTGAACATGAATACGTCTGACTTGATTTCTCATTCTATTTGTAAGCCTTGTTAAAAGGTATCTATTACACAACTCATTAATGCACTCGTATTTAGCTAAGATCCGAATACTAATTTTCATTACCAAATCTCTACACTCAATAATAAACAAAAATATGCATATGGAAAAGTTGACACTTAGAAAATATAGAAACATACTCTTCGACAATATTGACGATAGACTTGTAGATTTTGCATTATTTTCTTCTTGTTTGACATTCTGTTGCTCACGATACAGTTGCGACATCCCATACATTTCTGGTAAGCTTTCCCAAAATTTTAAAAGTCCCACCTGGTCTACAATTTGCATTTCTTGATAAAAGATTGAGTTGAAATGATATTTGAAAATTGAATAAGCTTCATTAAGAAAGTATGGCTTCTTCATTGAGTAGCAATTTCTGTAGCCAACAGCTTTAATGAAATTTATGGTACCAGAGTCGATCATAGTTGTAGCTTTGATATTTTTTGTAACACAAGTTGATGGCGTTGTTGGAGGTCTAAAATGATAGAACCTATTTTTATACTCTGTTATATTTAGACCATTTTTCAGAAACCAATCTCGGTGAAGTTCTAATGGAGAGGACATATAATATGATTCATCATAGCATATTTTGTAGCCTGCATTTAATAAATCTTTAAGATCCTCATATCTATCTGGAGGGGGTGGTAACAAAATCTCAGATTTGAAATAATTCTCATACTCAATGGATAAAAACATGGAACAAGTAATTAGGAGTAGATCAAGCCATGAAACGAAATTAAGACCTTGACGCAAGGGAATAGAAATTAGTCTCATTAAATTGTCACAGCTTTGAATTTGCCGCTTTTGTAAAAGTTGTCCTAGGAGAACACAAATGGGAAATGTAAATAGAGCAAGTAGCCAAATTTCCAATGAGAACGAATCGAACCACATTGAAATTCCCGCGTACTCATTTCCTTTTTGGCCACAGTAAAATAAATAGACTTCAATAGAAATTCGTCGTGGAAACCAAGACACAACACCTGGTGTGTACGTCTTATATGTTGTAGCATAAGGTCGTATCAGTATATAGCGAAGATTTGTACGAAATTTTGAATTGAGGCTATAGTTATATCTTGAGGATAAATGAAACAATGGCATAAATCCAAGGTTAAATTCAGAACAACTTTCCGGAACAAAAAAATTTCTAGAAGGAATGGCTCTACACCGAATAAAAGTTTTAGAAACAGCTACAGAAAATTGATTTAACTGTCGATTTAATTTCCACCAATAGTTTTTCGTGTCTGAACTAAACAAGTCCTGATTGGTTGAAATTTCATACCAGATTTTATTATTGGCGCACCATGGGCAAGCTACGAATTGAGCTATAATCTTATTAGTGTTGGCTTCTTGATGAATTATACACATTAGAATTTGTACATCAAATTCATAAAAAGGTTCAAGTTTCTCTAAATTTTGGGTAGCTCTAATTTGGTTTTTAAGTGATGTATAAACTAAAAGATATATGGAATTGTGTAGCTCAAAGTTCATATATAGTACGCTTCCAGACGTTTTGCCATACTGTAAGTGAAGAGTATGGTTCAAATCTTGTGTATTTATAGAATCAACGGCAATAAATATTCCACAAGTAAGCAGAGATGCTTTTAATAAAATGTCAGGCGAATCAGAGCGATGGGGAAATCTCTGTGAAACTTGGTATTTGATTATCCACGGAATATTGCTAAATGAATTTTTATGTATTAACTCACGTGAAAGTTGACTTGAATTGTTGAATTTGTAGTCGTATAAATGAATAGAACACGAGCGTGGTAAAAGTACAGTAGTGTTGACGAAATGAAGTGTAAAATAAATTACGAGAACGACATTGCGCTTGGAATTTGACATATTTTTGTAAAAGATTTTTAATGACCTAGAGCTTTAGATATTCAACAGCCAACTGAACTTATTGTATCCTGATAGCCATAATACGCCAATAAGAATATTGATTTAAATATTCTAGAATCTGCATTGCTCATAAGACGCAACAAAATGACGAAAGCGTTTTTCAAGCTATCACGAAATACATCTAAAGGTAAAGTAGAGTTTGAATTCTCAGGAGACATTCAAGCAGTTCCACAAGCATGTGTAATCGATTGTGACTAAAATTTAGTTTCTGTAAAACGTACCTAATATAGTTATTATGTCTACACCAGAACTAAACCATTTTACTGCGTCAGTAGGTTTAGTATTAGATGTCGCAATCTAAATGTTCATTTAGTTCATACCAGGAAAATAAATGAGGAAATGACTCTACTGCCATAGATTGAAACCTTAAAGTGTTTGGAGTAGAGTGTGATATAAAAAGAAGAATGGAGGTTATTCAATTACAGATTACAGTATTTATTGACTTAGATTCTTACATTTGCAGTTAGATTACAGAGGTAAATACGCACATTATTTTTAACTGTCACAATATATTTACTATTATTAAAAAAGATAACTTGACATTTAATATGAATAGCACACTCAAATATTTAACGTACATTTATTGTAGATCAGCAATATTTCTCCAACTAGCTTCTAGGTTGAAGATGAATACGTCTGACTTGAATTCTCATTCTATTTGCAAGCCTTGTTAAAAGATATCTATAACACAGCTCATTAAAATACTCATATTTAGCTAATATACAAATACTAATTTTCATTAGTACATCCCTACACTCAATAATAAACAAAAATATACATATGGAAAAATTGACACTTAGAAAATATATAAACATACTTTTCGACAATATTGACGATAGGCTTGTAGATTTTGCTTTATTTTGATTGTATTCCAGTATGTGTTGCTTATGGTAAAGCCCTGACATTCCATATATTTCCGGTAACCCTTCCCAAAATTTTAAAATTCCAGCCTGGTTTACAATATGCATTTCCTGATTAAAAATTGAGTTGAAGTGAGATTGAAAAATTGAATATACTTCAGAAATAGAATATGGCTTCTTCATTGAGTAGCAATTATCTAAGGCAGATCTCATCAGATTTAGCACAAAGAATTCTGTCATAATTGCACTTCTAATTTTTTCACTACGAACACAATCCAAATCATTTGTTGGTGCTTTATAATGGTAAAAACTATTTTTATACTGCGTTATATTTAGGCCATTTTTCAGAAAGAAATCTCCGTGAAGTTCTAATGCAGAGGTTCTATAATACCCTTCATCATGGCATATTTTGTAGCCTGCATTTAATAAATCTTTAAGATCCTCATATCTATCTGGAGGGGGTGGTAACAAAATCTCAGATTTGAAATAATTTTCATACTCCATCGATAAAAACATGGAACAAGTAATTAGGAGTAGATCAAGCCATGTAACTAAATTGAGACCTTGACGCAAGGGAATAGAAATTAGTCTCATTAAATTGTCACAGCTTTGAATTTCCCGCTTTTGCAAAGTTTGTCCTAGGAGAACACAAATGGGAAATGTAAATAGAGCAAGGAGCCAAATTTCCAATGAGAACGAATCAAACCACATTGAAATTCCCGCGTTCTCTTTCCCTTTTTCGCCACAGTAAAATAAATAGAGTTCTAAAGGAATACGTCGTGGAAACCAAGAAGTAATAGCTGGTATGTACGAATTGAAGGACATTGTGGAATAAGGTCGTATTTGCATCCACCTGAGACTTCGAGACTTTAATATTAGAGTAAAGTTATATCTGGAAGATAAATGATATACTGGCATAAATCCAAGGTTAAAATTAGAACAAGTTTCTGGAACAAGAAAATTTCTAGAATGAATGGCTTTACACCGAAAAACACCTTTAGAAACAACTACAGGAAATTGATTTAACTGTCGATTTAATTTCCACCAATAGAATTTCGTATCTACACTAAACAAGTCCTGATTGGTTGGAATTTTGAGCCATATTTTATTATTGGCACACCATGGGCAAGCTACGAATTGAGCAAAAATCTTAATAGAGTTGGCTTCTTGATGAATTATACACATTAGAATTTGTACATCAGATTCATAAAAAGTTTTGAGTCTCTCTAAATTTTGGGTAGCACTCATTTGCTTTTTAAGTGAGGTATAAACTAGAAGATATACTGAACTGTGTAGCTCAGAGTTTATGTATAATACGCTTCCAGAGGTTTTGCCATATAGCAAATGAATAGTGTGGTTCACATCTGTGGTACTTACAGAATCAACAGCAATAAATATTCCACAGGATATCAGAGATGCTCTCAGTAAAATGTCAGGATTTTGAGAAAAATTAGAAAAGCTCTGTGAAACTTTGTATTTGATTATCCACGGGATATTGCTAAATGATTCTTTATGTATTAAGTCATGTGAAAGTTGACTTGAAGAGTTTAATTGGTAGTCGTATAAATGAAGAGAACACGAGCGTGGTAAAAGTCCAGTAGTGTTGACGAAAAGTGTAAAATAAATTATCAGAACGACCAAAAAATTAAGACGGAACATTGCACTTGGAATTTGACATATTTTGTAAAAGATTTTTAATGACCTAGAGCTTTGGATATTTAACAGCCAACTGAACTTATTGTATCCTGCTAGCCATAATACACCAATAAGAATATTGATTTAAATATTCTAGAATCTGCACCAAGGTAGAAGTAGAGTAGTGTTAGCGGAATGCAGGAAAAGTGTCAAATAAATTAAGGGGACGACCGAAAATCTAAGATGAAACATTACAATTAGAATTTAACTGATTTTTGTTAGAGATTTTTAATAGCTTAGACTATCTCGATATTCAATACTCAGCTATGCTTATTATACACTGATAGCCATAATACGCCACTATGTATTGATTTAAATATTCTAGAATCTGCATTGCAGATAAGACGCAACAAAATGACGAAAGCGTTTTCCAAGTAACACGAAATATCTCTAAAAGTGAAGAGTTTCAATTCTCAGGAGACAGTGCCACAAGCTTATGCAATTATGCAATCGATTGTGCCTAAAATTTATAGTTTCTGTTCAACGAGTTGTAGAAATGTAATAGATGATATAGTTATAGTTATGATATAGTATAAAATTAATAATTCAATATTACTTAAGTTAAGATATATATGTATAAATCAAGCACAAAATGAATGATGTATAGCATTACATATAAAACATACGTTGAAAATTTACTGTTGTATTTCCATTAGACAAAAAAAAGAAATAAAAAGTATACACTACAAAATATTTTGAAACAGTTATCGCAATGTTCTAAAGGAATAACTTAATGTTGTAATTTACAAGTAAACTACATTGAAACTAACAGGAATCATAATTATGTAGTAATGTAAAAAAATTGTAACTTAAATAATACAAAGTTGATACTATACAAATTGAGTAGCTTCATATCTCTTAGCTTATGTAATATCGTTTTTCTTTAGATTGTCAACTTTTCCACACTCCAATTTATGAACAGTTTTTAAATGTCTATGTAGTCCACTAGTTGAGCCTTGAGATGTTTTTAAAATTTTTTCTTCAGGACATAATTTACATTTAGCTGTTGAATTTGAGCCACTCAAGAAGTATTCCCAGATTGGAGCTTTTCTACCGGATGTTGCAGCGTAGTCGTCGACTATAGCAAATATTGGTTTATTCCTTTCCTGCAAGAGAAAAATAAATTAAGTCCCTTAATTTAAATGAGTACAATAATAATAATTATCATTATTTAATTTTGGCCACCTGATATGATCGTAACAGAGATATAAGGTACTTAAGATGTATCATTTTGCTTTAATTTGGCTGCAGTCTCTTTAACCACATTTTTATATTCTCGTCGTGCTATTTCTTGAGGATCTCTCTCATGATTATGTGGACGAACTTTTGGATTAAATGTGACAATACCATTAATAGTTTTAGCTCGAGCTGGACACTTTCCATAATTAGCCATATATTTTGTACACTTCCAATAAGTCACTTCATTTTTTTGGAAATCCTTCATGTAGAAATAATTGTCGTGACACAGTAACTGATTCCCAAATTGAGATTTCATCATCTGCAGAAATAAAATTATTTGGTAATGTCGGATTTAGGTGTCAATTTATTCTCTGAGTTTTGAATTGTTACGATCATAGCAGAGGGAAGTTGAATAAATAATTAAAAATTACTTACGGCTGCAGCAGATGTTGAAGAAGGTTCATAATTTTTTGGGTTTCTTTTTGAGGGTGTCTGCAAAATAAGAGAAAAATAAATCTTAAAATACACATAAGATTTAAATATTACGGGCTACATATCGCTGCTTTGATTATAGCAACTAAATTCCATGGAGTAATAGAAGACTGGAGAATTTATTTCCAGAGTCACTGGAGTAAGATTATCAGCTTAAAGAGGAAGTCTAGCATACAAATCTTAAGCCAATGGAGTAATTTGCTATCCTTAGATATAAATGATTTGTTACTAAGAATAGCAAATTACTCCATATGCTTAAGATTTGTATGTTAGACTTCCTCTTTAAGCTGATAATCTTACTTAAGTGATTCTGGAAATAAATTCTCCAGTTTTCTATTGCTCCATGGAATTTTTTTGCTAATCAAAGTAGTGATAGGTAGCCCTAATATAAATAATTCTGGATTAAAAAATACCTTCTTTCCTTTCTTAGCCTTTGGTTTATACTCCCCATCTTAAAGCAAAAATAGCAGAGAACCAAATTAAATTCCAGTATACTAATTAAAATTTTATTCTTTAATTTACCATCGTCTTGTTCGTCCTCATTTTCTGAAGATTCAGACTTTTCAGACTCTTCCACATTTTCTACAACTGAAGGTACATTGTCAACATCAAAATCATTAAGCGCATCAGTAATTAATTCTTGTTCCTCATCACCATGTTGAAATGGAGTGGCTTCTGGATATTCTGTTGGAATAAAATTTATACTTATTCAATTACTAATTTATATTTTTGAGAAACAGGTGAAACATACCAACGTCTAAATTGTCATCATCCTCTGGCTCATTTTTAATTACAGTTTGAGGTTGAGGAGCAGGAGCAACAGAAATCGTCTTCTTCTTCCTTTTAGATTTTGCAAGGGAACGTCGTGTTTGAAGTTTTTCTTCAACATTAAAATCTTTATAAACAAAATCTCAATTAGAATCATGAGTCGACCTTTCTTAAAATGTTTTATTATTAATTAACTTACTAAAATTGTGTAAGAGAAAATCACCAACCAAATCCCTCCAATTTTGATCATCGGCTAACTTTGTAAATAGCAGTTCCACTTGTTTCTCCAGAATTGTTAGCCTATCAGCAAATCCAGTAGCTTTACTAGAACTCATGTTTAACTTTTTTGTACTAATTAGTGATATTGCAGTACAAATTTACAATTAATTAAGAAAATAAGGAAAAAACTTTCTAGAAAGTTTCAATCAGATGTTGTGAGCAACTATTTGAATTTTTTGGCACCGCGCCAAAAGTCAAGAGACGCTATGAAATTCAGAGCATGAATTTTTGCTATGAACCGTTCCATGTACTATAATTTTTAATTAAATTTTTAATGTCTTGATGTGTATTACAGCGCAATTAGAGTTTCTATTATTTCAATTCAGCTATTTTGATTGTAGTGTCCGTTTTACCTGTGAATTATTTATGAAGCAGTTCTCAAGTAAAAATGTGATTTTAAAACCACACGATATTTTATCACATGTGATTTAAAAACACTGTTGTTATTTTTCCGTTACTCAAGGATCAATATTTAAGCTAGGTAATTACTTTTAGGACTTGTACGTCACTTTCACGTCACTTAGCTTGAACCCTGAAAATCTAGGGTTGCAAAAAGCTAATTTATTGATCACCTTTATAAATCGTCAGCAAATGAGCAAAAAACTAGAAACAGGATTGGCTAGCCCATAGCAACAGAAAAAAACATTTTAAAATATTTAAAAGCGTCGCATTCTTCACAAAATGAATTGCGTCATTCCTCTTCAACTTTCCTTACTTATCCAACACACAAATTGTTTTAGCAATCAACATCAATTTTAAGCAACAATGAACTTACTACACAAAATCATTCTGTCTTTCTTCTGTCTATTTGGAACAACACAATCTGCCTCATTTCATAGTTTTATTAATAGTGAAGATCTAGTTCAGAATTTTGTTACTCATATTGTGTCAAAGGCACTTCAAACTGAAACTATTCTCCAGTTAGCTCTTGACTATAAAAGTGTAATTCTCTCATTGCAAAGCAAATGGAAAACTGTCACTAGAGATGAAGACGAAGATTACGACGACTTTCCTACAGTTGACCTCGATTATATCTTAGATATCAACAATGCTGATCAAACGAAATATAGCAATCAACCATTTATCTCATTTCTAATCCAAGGCTCAAATTTTATAAATCTCACAAGAGAAATTGAGCAAACTGACTATGGTTACAATGAGCAAGCAATTTTCTACATTTTAGTCAACAGCAAAGATTCATTTAGTAAATCAGTCTACGAAGCTTACAGGAGCAAATATTTTATCAGAGTCACAAGTCCAATAGTCTATCTTTTTCATGAGGATACTTTAGGGAAGTATTCTTGGGCCATTCATTGCTACCTTTGCCCTATTAGAAACAACATCAAATACCTTGACTCAAAATCAAGCTATAGCATCAGCAAATTGCTTTATAGGCGAACTAACTTGATTATAACTCTACATAAGAAATACAATTGGAATGGCCATGGTAGATTTGATTATGTAAAATCATTGCTAGATGTTAGCGACTATGTACTGTCTTGTGACTACCCTCAGTACAAAACAAAAAATTTCCAACCGACGTCATTCATTCTGAAATACATTGCCAAAAATTTAAATATCACTTTTAGTGAAGACACTGCTAAGCCAGAAGTCGGACTTCGATTTAAGTTCTTATTTATGGCTACAGCTGAAACTTTTCCGAGAGGATCTCTCATTACCCCTGAAGCGATAGGACTTGTATTTTTTTATTGTAGCGACGTTCGAAGGCTGGTAAGTCAATTATCTTAAAAACTAATAATTTATCACATTCCTTATTTTCTCACAACAGGTTAGACCATCATGGCTATTCCTTATTGATCCCTTTGACAAATACGTATGGCTATTTATCATCATCTCAAGTATAGCAATGTCACTACTTTACCAAAGTATTAACGGAGGAGTGGATTTCTTCCGTGTTCTATTAATTCAACCAGCTCCTCGTCAAACGAAATTAATGAGCTTAGTATCATTGTGCTTAGTAGTGGTATCATATGGCTATACAGGATTTATTAAATCAGAGTCAATTCTTCCACAGGAAACAGAGTATGATAGCGTATTTGAATTACTTCATGATGGTTATAAAATCGTTGTAAATAGCCATGGAGTAGCAATAGGTTTTCAAAGCATAGCTCCAAAGAAAGTCATAGAAAAATTAAATGCTGCAGCTTCTAATGGAAACCCATATGAAATTGATAGCACGTTTTGTCAAAGTTGCCCTACGTCGGTGGAGAACCTAAAGAGCAGGAAACTCGTTACTCCAATTCCATCTTCTTTGCAAAATATTGGTCAAGTCGCTAGATCAGCGCCTGGCATGGCATCTGGGAAATGTTCCCAGAAAGATTGTGACATTGGGAACTACTTATGACTACTTTCATTCACACTTGGCTTTAGCTGGAGAAAAGACGTTTACAGCTATGAAATCCAATGGTATCGTTTTATTCTTTCTGGAGTCTTTTATGCATATGCGTATATCTCTGTTAATGAAGCATTCGACAAAAGTCACAGTTGCCACATCACTCACTATGAGATCTGGTCTCTTGTATATTTTCATGTTGTATGTCATTTTGATTGTAGTCACTGTTGGTGTAGCTTATTGTGAGAGGAAGATATCTAAGCTACCAGAGTATATAGCTAGAGTCAGGGAATATGTTAAGCTAGTAGGTGTGAAGGTTATTGAATTTTTTCGATTTATTAGTAGGGATAGACGTAGCAGAAATGTGCCGAATGTTTGGATAATAAGACTGCCAAATCGAAGAAGTCACTTTGGCTTGAGATGGAGCTAACTAGAAGCTATATACTTTCAAGGTTGTCGATTTACTATTAGATCTAGATTTGTTATAAACTTTGCTTTGATGTGAAGTTCGACATTTTTTAACATTTATTTAAGTTGATAGTAAGTGTGAAAATTGTTATATCCGTCCTGTAAATGGAACGTCTGATGTTGTTAAGCTGAAATAAATTGAACCAAATTGTAGTAAGAGTCTAGACTTATTGTGACGCTTAATTATCAATTTGTACACTAAATTAAATCGTGCATGGTAATTAGTATTACAAGGATCGATAGAAAACATATGCATAAACGTTTTGATTGATTTATGAGATTGACCTCCTTGGCCAAATGTATCCCAAAATGCCAATGCACTTTATTGTGTTGTTCCAAATGCAGGTGAAACTGATTTACGTCGTGCGTCGCTAGAGTGGAGAGATTTTTTTATTTTCGACTTTTATTAGAAGATAAGTGGTAAAAATATCAACTATAAACGACGTTTTGTGATATTTTTGACTTTTTTCTCAAATTCGTTTGATGTGACGTGAAATGTTAATGCAGTTTCTGGAGTCGCTTTAAATCCGCAACAAACTGGTATGGGTCGCTAATCTCAACACCGTGACGATTTGTTTATATT
>VCNE01011392.1:0-15185 GCA_009869805.1 Oncopodura yosiiana
CATTCAAGAATTGTTCAAGAGAATTTCAGAACAATTTACTGCCATGTTCCGTCGTAAGGCTTTCTTGCATTGGTACACTGGTGAGGGTATGGATGAAATGGAATTTACTGAAGCTGAGTCTAATATGAATGATTTGGTTTCCGAGTACCAACAATACCAAGAAGCTACTGCTGATGAAGAAGGTGATTTTGAAGATGAGCAGGAAGCTGATGTTGAATAAGAGAAAAAACTTCAACTCATCAATCAATCATAAATGATATATAACAATCAACAACAACAATATATTAATCATAATCTTGATCATAAGAAAAAACTCAATATCTCTGATCAAAAAAATGTCAAGTTATAATAACTCAGTAATATTTTTTTTCTTCGTATATAAAAAACGGTCATATGTGTATCATAAATGTAACCATATATAAAAAAAATATATTTATCAGCATTCCAGTTAAAAAAAGGAACAAAATGTATAAAAAATATATAACTCGAATTCTTTTTTGTACTCCCTTTACTATATATTCACTCTGTGTACGTGCCTTCTCTTTAAAAAATGATCAATAATGTGCATTTTTATATACATAAAAGTATAATGATGTATATTATTATTATATAATGTCCATTTTCATGCAATTTAATACCGTCCATTTGTCATATGTATTTCTGCTCATCTTTTTTTCTGTCTTTTTCACAAAACATTCCACATTATTTTGTACTACTGGATGATGATCATATGTATTTTTCATTTTTTTCATATTATAATATAACTGGAATTCTAAAATTGTCTCCTCTGTTCATTCTGTCTATATTAATAAAACTGATGTATATACAATAATAATAATCCATATTATGCACCAACCACAATTTTGCACCAATTTGCACCACAAGTTGTTATTGTCTTTTGTTACTTAATTTTATTGTAAGTGCTAAGAGAAACAATAAGAAATGAAGAAATGGAGGAGGAGAGAGGCTTTTTATTTTATAAATATATATGTTATTATAGCATAAAAGATATGTAATAATGCAAGAAAATGTACAAGAATATAAAAATGAGACACACTTGGAAAAATGATGCTATATATACTACTGCAACAGAAAAGGATAAAAAAAGTGCAATCAATCATGTAAAAAAATCTGCCCTGTGTAAATAATACTACAGACATGGTGAACTGATATTAATAATTTTTGAAAACAAAATGTAAAAATACTTATTATTATTGGACTTTGAAAATTCTAATATTAGACTATATATAATACTTTTTTTAATTAATCCGTAGTGACTAAATTTTTTATTAATTATAAGCTTATATAATACATATACTTAATTTAACCTTTATTATGCAATGTTAATGCTATATTAAACTAATAATGGCAAATTGTATTATATATTAATGTAGTGCTTGGAGTTAAGAAAATAAAAAAAATATAATAATTTTTACTTTCAAAATTTTAGTTTATTCTTGTTGTAGAAACTTTTGTACTATTCTGTTAAATTCATCCGGATAGCGCAAATGTAAATTATGCTTTCCATTTTCCCATGATGTCAATCTGTAGAGGTAGCAAAGTAAACAAATATTATATACTGTAGGTAGGTACATATACAAAGTCTACATAATATATAATGAATGAGTTGATGAGTAAGCTGTAAAACTAATAGGAAGAAGAACCTACTAAAACAACTGTTAGGAGAGCTTCTTAATTAGAGAAAAAGAGTAATTTTATTTATCTGTCATTTGAGTGAAGATTTATTAGTTTTTGATCTTATAGAGAGTTAAAAGTGCAACAATCCAGTTTTTTTAATGCTGCAAGCTATAATATAGACTCTACCTAAAACTTTTTTTACTACTGTCTTTTAGTTGTTAGTTTAATGATTTGATATCTACAGTACACACAGGATGTCATATAAAAAAGATTCAGTTGTTTACGACAGCATTTGAGACTTTTTTGAGCTTAGGTATGTATATATTTATACAAGTTTAATGACACTTCATAAAATTGCATGAGTGATGAGAAAAAAGTGTATAGAAACCTTCATCATGCAAAAATTTTAAGTGTTTTTAATAAAAGTGAACTTACATTGATCCTTTGATATTGTCATGAAGGTACATTCCGTGTTTAGGATGTACTAGACCATCAGCAGTACCATGAAGAATTAGAGTTGGACAATTTATTGTATGTAGTTGAGAAGCATGAATTAATTCACCTTCTTTGTGGGTGTGAATTCTAACAAATAAGTTCATCCACATTTCAAAATGCTTTTTAAAAAAGTCATGTCCAAATTCTTCTACTAGTACATCTTTCATTTTTCCACCCCAAAGGTCTGTGTTTGAAAACCCTATAATTTGTCAAATTTTATGTTTCAGCATGTTGAGCACAAAACAAAAAGATATATTTAATTGGTCCTACTTTACATTTATAATTGTCAGCATCCTTTTTATCAACACATGTAAAAGCACCCCATGCTACAAGTTTTTTGACAAGGTTAGGATATTTAATAGCAAAAAATAATGATGAAATTCCACCACCTGAGAAAGAAGTCAACATATTGTTAAGTATTGAAAAATGTAATTTTAAAATGAAGTTCATTTTTTTACCACTCCATCCCATAACTGAGAATCTGTCATTATAACCAAGTTTCTAATAAAATGAGATAAATGTACAGAATTATATATTTGAAAATATCTAAAACATTTGTAGTAGTATTTTACATTCATAAATTGAGCAAGTAAATCAGCATCTTCTTCCAATGAATCATCATTAAATACTCTTGTATTAAGTACTTTTCTTGAATACTCTTCATATCCTGGTTGATCCCATGAAACCAATGTAAATTTTTCTTTATCAAATTGACAAAATAATGGATGCAAGTGACTTCTTACACAGCCTAAATGTTACAAAGAGTTATTTCTTTAAATATTCATAGTACATAACAAGCTTCTACTTTGCTCTTTACCTAATATTCCAGGAAATGCGAAAACAACATGAGGACCATTTCCTATCTTGACATAATTTATTTTATAGTTACCAACTTTAACTGGATTCTCATTATATATAATTTCATTTTTTCTTGATGTTGAAGAATTTCTTTGTACTAACAAGTTTTGTGTTATTTTTGTACGAAAAAGTAATTTGGAGATACCATTACCTCCTACTAGTATAGGTTTCTGCAAATTCATTATGAAAGAAACTACTTACGCGAGATCAACACTCTATTATATAAAAATTCTTGTTGACAGTTGAAAATATTTTGGAAAGTTTTGAGTATTGGCACAATTTGATGCACTAATTACAATTATATTGACCATGAAAGTAGACATCTTGTGTCAAGACCACTACTTACTTGCTTACAAGGTCGTCAACAATTTTAGAGATAAAAGTTTAATAATTATATTCAATCAAATGCAAACAAAGTGCAGATATATAGAATAAAGGAAATCTTTAACAGACTTTATTGTTTATTATTTTGTACCATCTAATTGTTTAGCAAAAATTCTTGAACCAATTTCACAAACTCATCTGCATAACGTAAATGAATATTATGTTTGCCTTCTGGAAATTCATGGTATCTATATTAAAAATTTTAAATATAATTTATAAGTATAATCAAATTCGCAAGATAAGTTTATTATTTTCTTGTTACTTACACTGTGTTCGCTATATGCTTCCTTAAATATTCAGGATGAAAGGAGGGTACCATCGGATCTTTAGCTCCATGTAAAATAAATGTTTTACATTTAATATTTTCCAATGCTTCTTTACAAATATTTCCACCACCATTCTTGTAAATATCAATTACATAAGTATCGACCCATTCTTCCCATAATTTTCGAAAATATTCTTCTCCATACATTTTAATAAAGGGTGCTTTCATTTTTGGTGACCATTTATCAATATCTCTAACGTCTAAAAATGAAGAAAGATTTATACACTTGATATATGCGATATGTTAAAGATGCAAATTATGTATACACCATACTTTCATAAAGTTTTACATCATCTTCAGTTACATAAGAATTTCCACCAAAAATTACAAGTTTATCTACATTTTGTGGGTATTTAGATGCCAAAATCATTCCAGTGTTTGCACCATCAGACCATCCAAGAACCGAATATTTGTTAAATCCTAATTTCTGTATATAAACAAAAAGATCACTAAATATGATACAACAAATTATTAATATGTAAATAACTTGCTTAAATACATACTTTCATGAGTGCATTAGCTACTTCAGCATCTCGATGGAAAAATTGAACTCCTCCTGAAAAATCACGCTTTGGAGGAACTGATTTGCCATATCCTAATTATATAATAAATTATTATAATTTTTGTCTGTCTATTCAATTGTGTTGAATAGTTTGTTTTACCAGGAGGATCCAAGCCAATAACTGAAAATTTCTCTGAAAACTTGTTCATTATTGGAGCAAAATCAGAGTCTATAAATCCTAGTGCTCCAGGTAGCAAAATGACAGGATGAGAACCGTTGTTCACTTTTTCATAGTTTACACTTACATTGAGGACATCTATTTTCTGTTGAGCTCTTGCCATACTACTAGTTGACAATAATAACCTTGAAGATACACTAAAGTGATGATGAAAATATGAAATTGATTTGTAATTTTTAAG
The DNA here is from genome assembly GCA_009869805.1 of Oncopodura yosiiana. Classification (NCBI taxonomy): domain Eukaryota; kingdom Metazoa; phylum Arthropoda; class Collembola; order Entomobryomorpha; family Oncopoduridae; genus Oncopodura; species Oncopodura yosiiana. Next base: position 4,622 of record VCNE01011392.1, read on the forward strand.
AACAGAAAACAAAACCATTATTTTATAATTACAACACAAACAAGTAGCCTACATAAACTATATGATAACTAGAAATTCCAAAATTGTCAATGATTGCTTTACGAAATAAATGATATACTTTTTTGACACAGAAGCTGTCTTCGTCTGAAACTTTTTGTAAGGTTTAATCTATTACACAGGGGCACAATGATACAATTTTCTGTATTTATATAAACTTTCAACAACATTCTAGCTTTTAGACAAACAAAATTAACAGTATCACTCAGCAGCTCAATAAATAGTTCTTGATTGTGATTATTTAGTCGCTGAAAACAAGAATAAATAAATAATTAGCAATTGAATAAGAATGACTTACTGGGAGTCTAAATAATTTCAGTTACTCTTTCTTGCTTTCTTTTTATTTCTTGTTTTTGCTCTAGTTTTTCTATTGACTGGTGCATTCTCCTCGTCGTCAGATTGTGTACTATCTCTTTCTCCATGTCTTCGCTTATTATTTACACTTCTAAATAAAAAAGAAATTAAAAGTTAGAAGAAAAAAACTATATATCATATTCATTTATTGTACTATAAATACCTCTTAGAAGTTGAATTTACAGTTGCAACTTGTGTATTTAATTGAAAAGCTGGATCATCATTTTCTTCTACTGCTATCGATGATGCTTGTTGAGTTTCGTAAATAAAATCTCGTTCATTATGGCTCATATTTATTTTGGTAGCAGAAGCTGATTTTTGAGAAGTAGATCTTCTTGGAGAAATACGTCTTTGATGATCATTTTCATTTATTTTATCAGTCTTTTTATTATTTAAAGGCAGTGATGACAATGAAGATGTGGTTGAGGAATTTATAGACAAGACCTCTATATTTGGATCAAGGTCATCAGAATCAGAAGAAGATGCAAGCAAGAGAACATTATTATTTGATTGTTTATTATTGCTGGTGGTAGTCGGTTGCACTTCTTCAAAATCTGAACCTAAATCTGAAGATGTATCATCATTATTATTTTCTTCTACTACTTCTTTTTCTTCTGGAATAGTTGGATTCTCTGGTTGATCATGATTATGATTTTGAAGTTGTTCATTATTTTCAAAACTATTTACTGTCACAATTGAATCAACAGGTTGATGATGATTTTGAGTGTTCAAGATTTCTTCTGAATTTTGTTCTGTAGCTTCTTCATACTCTTGCTCTGTTTCTTCTTCAGCATCTTCAGAACTAATAATGAATCCTCCAGGTAATCGTGGTGGAGGAGCAGGAGGAGCATTGTTATTACAAGAAGATCTCGTTCTGACATTATTAGAAGAAGAATTGTTTTTATTCTTTTCTTCAATAGGTCCAACATATTCACACACACTCGTTCCATTATCAATTTGAAAAAAGAGTGAGTTTACATAGTCAAGTTGAATCTCGGATCTGAAAGATCCAATTGCATTTTGTGGAGGTCGATCAGGCCCCTAAAGAAATGAATAAAAAACTAATTATAATAGTCAGTTTTTAAAATTAAAAAAAGAGTTTCCTACTTTATGATGTCTTACTTACATTAGGTTTATAAAATAGAATTGTACATTGTGTTCGAGGTCTTTCTAGACTGTTGAGCACCATAAGATTAGGTTGATGTTCCAAGTTTGTGAATTGAATACGTCCTCCATAGATAATGAGTACATCTCCTACTTCAACAATTTCTTGCATGAGTTTAGCCAAATCATTATAAATTCGGAGCTCCCATTTCTTTCTAAAATTTGGTTTGTAAGTATTGTCTGCCACTTCCATCTCTTCACATGACAGAAGGCTGAGAGCTCCATTTCCGAGAATATTTAAGCGTGGTTTGATTTTAACTGTCAACTAAATAGAAAAGAGTTGTGTTACTTTAATTTGAAAATAATACCATTTAATTTAACTTACCAAAACAAATTCTAGTTTATCAAGAGCAGGTTGAATTAAATGTTCAACTTCATTACAAAATAACTGTGCAAAACTGTATTTTGAATGAAATAATTGATGATATTCAGTTTTGTGAGATTCAAGACTTTGGCGAATGGATTTGCTCCAAACACGAATAAAACTCCAAGGTATAAAATCTTCCATTGTTCACTGGTAAATTAAGAAGTTAAAATACAAAATATAAACTAATGACCTGTCAATAACTAAGTAATGAAATCAAGTCACATTTCGTTTTTTGTCAACAACAACACACACATGCTTTTAGCGTTAGCGCAAACATATTCCCTCCTGTGAATGACAGCTGTGATTGTCAATGGGGCAGCATGATACAAAAAATGCTTCTTTCTGATTTTTCGAACAAAGAAATCTCATATCATGAAAAAGTTAATTAATGAATATTTTATTATTTTAGTTACATAAATACTTTTTAACAAATAAAACATTAATTTCTTATTATAACTGTCAAACACACTGATAAAATTAAACATATTTATTGATAAATGTAAATCCAAAAGTTAAAATTAAATGTAATTAAATTATTATTTGTTTTTTTTTTTGCAAATAAATTATGATTTAGTCAAGATAAACTTTTCCACCATTTCCAAAAACTTTTCAGTATAACGCAAATGTAGATTATGCTTTGCATTTGGCATAATATAAAGTGATGAGTTTTTGATTATTGATACAAGAAATTCAGCATGATCGACTCCTAAAACTGGATCTTCTTCTCCATGTATTATAAGTGCTGGACATTTAATTTGCCTTGCATCATGATGAAATTCTTGATCCAATTGATTGTTCATATAATATTCAACACCGTCTATGTTTAAAAAATTATTATTTATTAGTTTGTTGAGGATAAAATAAACTAATTGACAGATCAATTATTTACCTGCCCAATCTTTTAACATTTTTAACAAATATTTTTCGCCGTACATGTCTAACATGGGTTGTTTCATTTTTGGAGACCACATATCAAGATTTCCCATCACTATATAGATTCAGAAATTATTAGTATTAGTGACAAATGTTTTAATTTTAAACTTCTTAAAAGTACTTACTTCTGCTAAACATAAGAGAACGCTCATCAGCAAATCCATGAGCACCTTTTCAAAAGGATCAGCAAACAATTTATTAGACAACAAATGAATAAAATATTATTATGAGAAGATTTTCATATACCCCATGTTATGAGATGTTTAACTCTCTGTGGATAAAGGCCAGCTAAGTGACACCCTGTGATTCCACCGTTACTCCAACCAAGTACAGAATATTTCTCAAATCCCAATTTCTGTTATATGCAAAAATGACGATAAATAAACATCACAAAAATAAGAGTCTCATGAAAATAATTATTAACATACTTCCATCAATTTAGCAACAACAAGAGCATCTCGCTTGTAAAACGATCCAGTAAAATCTCTACTCGGTGGACGAGATCTTCCATAACCTGACAATTATTATAATTATTAATGTCTGTAATTTACTTTTTGTTTAGATTAAACTAATTTCTAACCTGGAGGATCATAGCTAACAACAGTAAATTTCTCTTTGTTCATTTTTTTAAATATTGGTCCATAATCTGATTGAATACATCCTATAATTCCTGGTAAACACAAAACAATATTATTGTCTCCAGATCCTTCCTTGTCCCAATTGACAAATATTCCATCAATTTCAATTTTTTCTCTTCTATTTCCAACATTATCCAAACTATCGTCAATTTGATCATGATGAGGTTTTACAGATGCAGCAGTAGCATAATAACTTTGTGTCAAAGAACTTATAAACTTGGAAATCACATTTTTATTATTCCATAATAGTACTTGTTGATGAGTAGTAGTAATTGATGCTGGAAGCAATGATGGTAAGCGCCGTATTAGAGGATTCATGTTTTTTCGTTTCACAAATTACAGTAACGTCCTTTGCCTTAGACAACAACAGTAAAACTGTCTCTGAGACGAACAACAGAATGTTATTATTGTTATGCAATCACGCCACCACCAAAAAGATCTCTCAGATAGATATATAAAAATTTTTGAGGGGTCGTGATTTGTGTAAGTATATATGTCTTCTAAGTACTTTACTTGGGTACTTTCTCTCTTGAAAAAAGGTAACAAACGAAAAATAGAGAGAGATTAGAGATATTCCCTTATTGCTTTTTTGTATTTTATACCTGTGCAGTATGTGTAATGAAAGACTTACTTGACACACTATAATGACTCTTATAATTGTAAGACCTATTTATGAATTCTTATTATATTAATTTTTGTAATGTATACACATATATAGGGTTCACTCACCACGTCACACCACTAAATAACTTGGCAAATGCTTGAAGGTTTACTAGGAATAATGTCTTCCAGAAAATGAAATGTAAGCACTACTAATACTAAGAAGTAGTTAACAGTGTCGAACATGTTTGTCTCACGTTCCCATTGATTGTTTCTATACAAACAACACATACATTTATATATATTAGTTTGCAATGTCTTAAGTTCTTGTATTTACCATCTGTCAGTGTATATGAATAATAATAATAATAGGTTTAAACAAATTGAAAACTTTTGTCATTTATATTATAGAAATAATTCTAACAGTATAATCTCACTCAGTAATTCTAATGAATGTAAATAAGCTAAGAATCTGACTAAACCAAAAAGGGGCACTGTGCGACTTGTTCAGCTTTATAATGCATTTTATGCTATTACAACAAGTTTTTATGCTATATGGCATACATTCTTTTTTATTAAATCAAACTCGTTATGACTCAATCAATGCACACACACTACACATACTACTACTATTTCTTTTTCATTTATATGTATAACTTGGTGTGTATAAGTAATAAATAACAAAAACTTTTGAGTTGCTACATAAATGTGCACACACTATGTCAAGTTGAAGTTTACAATTAATTATGTTTGTCTATGTTGCATAATATTCTTTCAACTTTTCATCTTTGGGTTTCAAAATGCATTTATCTTTTAAACTAACAACCCATCCAGGTTCCAAATCAAAAAATATTTGTCTAGGATCTTTTCTTTTAAGTAACATGTCTCTTTTTGGATCTGATTGTATATCTGGTAAAATATAACCATATTTTTGAGCTAGTACAAGTCTTTCTTGTGCTATTTCATCTGGATCTGCTAAATATCCTCTAAATTTTGGATCAGTATAATATTTGATTGCATCTTCTGGTGGTAACATTCTTTTTGGTATTGGTATTCCTTCTTTAAAAAATACTTGAGGATTACGAGCCGCCCATAAACTATCAATGTCATAATAAGTTGTTGTAATTGTTCCACCATTTCTTTCAATAGCAGCAATGACTGGTTCTGTGGCCCATTGAACTTCAATGTTGATTTTTGCTTTGAAACAGTCCATACCCTATACAACAGATATACATAATCAAAAATTCTACAGAATGAATCATTTAAACTTACTGTATCTTGTAATTGAAAACCAAAATGTTTCTCTGCTGGATCAATCATAAAAATTTTTGTGTTACAAAGAGATGCTAAATCAATAGGTTCTTCTGGATTTAAGCGATTCAAGTCAATCAAAAGTTGTAACTGATAAAGTGAAATGGGAGGATACTGGCGTCTCAAGCTAAAAAAAATAATGTCCAACATTAATATTTTCGTGATTGTTTCAATTTTTTTAGTAAAGAACTTACTGATGATTTTTGTAATAAGGTTCAACTGGAGCACGAAGATAAAATGGTGCTAGACCACCTTCAGAGTAAAGACAAAAGACGAATTAGTTTACAGAGTACTAAATGAATATCAAATATATTGATTTGTTTAACCTTCAAATCCAACACGAGTCCATCCACAACGTTGTTTAGCACCTTTTTGAGCATAGCCTTGTCTTTTTCCACCATGTTGACCTCTTCCACGTCTCCGACACTAAGAAATTTTTAATGTAATAAGTAAAAATTGTTAATTTGTGTCATCAACCATTCAAAAGAAAAGCATGAAGCAAAGGATATATTATGAAACTTACATGATCTTTAGCAGGTTCCTTCTTCAAATTCGACAAGCAAATTCTAGGAAGCGTCCTAATTAGAGCCAGTGCTCTGTCAGTACCACTACGAAGAGCCATTCTTGTTTTTATAACAAAAATGGCAAAGTTTGAAGTTTTCAATTTTTTTTGTTTTTGTCGGTATCTTTCTTTCCAGATTGAAAATTACCAGGATTTTCCACTATGTAATTTCTTCTGGCGGGAGTTTCATTCACGTGCCGGGTAAAAAGACGTTGACTGATTTTGTGAAAAATTGAAAGCGATTAACAATTCAACAACAACAAACAAAACAAACACAACCTGTGTTACACAACAATTTAATTTTCTCTTAATTTTACTAATTGTGAACTTTTTATTAACGTGCTTGTGCTGATTTAACAATTTTTGACATTTTGCAATCATGGAAGTAAATGATGCTACAATTCAACAATTGACAATTTATTTACAACAAACATTATCACCTGATGTTAATATTCGCAAACCAGGTAGAAAATTGTATTTTCATATCAATTAATATAATAAAAATTATCTGTTTGTTTTTTTCTAATGTGTAATATGTGTTTTTTGTTTTCTATTGTTTTCAGCTGAAAAATTCCTAGAATCCGTTGAAGGAACAAGAAACTATCCAATAATACTATTAAGATTAATTGAAAATACGACAGTTGACAATACTGTAAGAATTGCAGGAGCTATTACATTCAAAAATTATGTCAAAAGAAATTGGAGAATTGTAAGTGATATCAATGAATAAGTACAAATAATGTTTATCGTACATTGCTCTGTCTTATAGGATGAAGATAGTACCAACAAAATTCATGATGATGATAGACTTGCTGTAAAGAGACTAATTGTTAATGTGATGTTGGCATCTCCTGATAATATTCAGCGTCAATTAAGTGATGCCATTTCTGTCATTGGTAAAGAAGATTTCCCAATGAAATGGCCAGAATTATTAAAAGAAATGGTTGACAGATTTGCTTGTAATGATTTTAATGTTATCAATGGAATTCTTCAAACAGCTCATTCTTTATTTAAAAGATATCGCTATGAATTCAAATCAAATGATTTGTGGTTAGAAATTAAATTTGTTTTGGATCAATTTGCACTTCCTCTTACTAATCTGTTTGTGGTAAGTATATAGTATTATAGTATATATATATATATTATGCCATGTTCTTTTAATAATAATTATTTACAATAGGGAATGATGACACTAGTGAAACAAAATGAAAATCATAAGAAAGGATTGGAAGTAATATATAGTTCATTGATCTATATTTCCAAGATTTTCTTTTCTTTAAATTGTCAAGATTTACCTGAATATTTTGAAGATAATATGCAAGGTTGGATGGACAATTTTCATGCTTTACTTGTTAGTGATAATCCATTACTCAAAACAGGAGTAAGTTAATAAATATTTATTTTTATTTATGATTTTGTTCATGTAATAATAATGTTTATTATTTTATTTATTAACTGAATAGGATGACGAAGAAGCTGGAGTATTGGAACAATTAAAATCTCAAATATGTGATAATGTTGGAATGTATGCACAAAAATATGATGAAGAATTTGCACCATTTCTTCCAAACTTTGTCACTGCTGTATGGAACTTGTTAATTACAACAGGAAATCAACCTAAATATGATCTGGTATAAATATAATAAAATATTAAAATAAGTAAAACTACTGGAACTACTAATAAATAACTTCCAATTTATTTTTTTTAGCTTGTTAGTAATGCTATTCAATTTTTGGCCCTTGTTGCTGATAAGGATAAATATAAAGGATTATTTGAAGATTCAACTACAATGAGTAGCATTTGTCAAAAAGTAATTATTCCAAATATGGAATTTCGAGAGACTGATAAAGAATTATTTGAAGATAATCCAGAAGAATATATAAGACGTGATATAGAGGGATCAGATGTTGATACAAGAAGAAGAGCTGCTTGTGATTTAGTTCGTTCTTTATCACGTCATTTTGAACAAAGAATGACAGAAATTTTTGGACAATATGTTCAAGTTATGCTTCAAAAGTATGCAGTAAATAAAGCAGAAAACTGGAAAGATAAAGATGCTGCTATTTATTTAGTTACTTCTGTTGTTGCAAAAGGACAAACTCAAAGGCATGGTGTGACTCAAGCAAATCAACTTGTTAATTTAGTCGAATTCTACAATTCACATATTTTACCAGATTTGAATAATCCTCAAGGTATAAATAATAACTTTTTTTTGTCTTTAATAAGTATAATAAAATAATCTTTTCATTTTGTATATATATATATATAGTCAATGAAATTCCAGTACTAAAAGCTGATGCTATTAAATATGTGATGATTTTTCGAAATCAATTACCACAGAATATTGTGAAGGAAAGTATTCCTTATATTGTAAACTTTTTAACTGCTGAAAGTCCTGTTGTTCATACATATGCTGCCTGTGCTATTGAAAAGATGCTTTTGATGAGACAAACAGATAATACAGCATTGTGAGTAAAGTATATTATAAATATTTTCTTAATTAATAGTTATTGTATATATTTATCTATCTATACATGCAGGATCAAAGCAAATGATTTAACTAATGTTGCTGCTAATTTACTATCATATCTTTTTGGAGTTTTGGAAAGACCAACATCAAAAGAAAATGAATATATTATGAAAGCTATTATGAGATCATTATCTGCTCTTCAAGATACTTCTATTCCATTTATGGGACATATTCTTCCAAAACTTACACAAATTTTGATTACTGTAGCTCGTAATCCAAGTAAACCTCATTTCAACCACTACATGTTTGAAAGTTTAAGTCTTTGTGTAAGAATTATGTGCAAAAATAATCCACAACATGTTACTCAATTTGAAACTACACTTTTCCCAGTGTTTCAAGGAATTTTACAACAAGATATTATTGAATTTATTCCATATACATTTCAAATTATGTCATTACTTTTGGAAATTCATACTGACTCTATTCCGGAACCATATATGGCATTATTTCCATTTCTTTTAGCTCCAATTTTATGGGACAGACCAGCAAATATTCATCCACTTGTTCGTCTTTTACAATCTTATATAGCTCGTGGATCTCAACAAGTTGTTGCAACTGGAAAGATTGATGCTATGCTTGGTGTTTTTCAAAAATTAATTGCTTCTAAAACAAATGATCATGAAGGATTTTATTTAATTCAAAGTATGGTAGAACATCTTCCAGAAGCATCTATGCAACAATATATTGGTCCTGTATTTCGATTATTATTTCATCGTATTACATCATCAAAAACAACAAAATTTGTCAAATCTCTTTTGGTTTATTTTGGAATATATATTATTAAATATGGAGCTATCAATTTTATTTCAACAATTGATAGTATTGAACCAAACTTTTTTGGTAAAGTTGTAGAACGTTTATGGATAGCTGAAGTTCAAAAAGTTTCTGGACAAAGTGAAAAGAAAATATGTGCTGTTGGAATTACAAAAATGCTTTGCGAAGCACCAGATTTTATGGTTAATGGTCAATACTCAAATTACTGGTATGTAGTACATATATGATTATTAAAAATAACAAATTGTCTAGTACATTAAAAATAACATATTCTATTTCATTATAGGGCTCCACTTCTTCAAGCACTTATTGGATTATTTGAGTTACCAGAAGATACTTCAACAGCAGAAGATGAACATTTTGTTGATATTGAAGATGCTCCTGGTTAGTAATTATTAAATTATTATTACAAAATGACCTATTTTATATTTTATAATGAATATGATTTTTTTTATTGATCAATTATTAAGGATACCAAACTGCTTATGTTCAATTAAATTTTGCTGGAAAAGCTGAAACTGACCCATTAAAAGGAGCAGTGCCAGAGCCAAGAGTATATTTAGCTCAGACATTGAGTAAATTATCTACAGCTCATCCTGGAAAAATAAATACATTAATTACATCTGGAATTGCACCTGAAGCGCAAACATTTCTTACAAAATATTTGCAAGCAGCAAATGTACAGCTTGTTTGAGAGCGATATACTACTCTATAACTAATATCTTACTAATTATAACTATTGTAAAACAGTGTTTCTTTAAGAATACTACAACAATTTTTTCGATTTCAAATGTAATAATTTGTCTCTCATGAATGATGAATGATAATGGTGTAATAAATAATCAAATGTCTCAATAATAATACACTATTGATCTATAGACGCTGAATGCTGAACAATCTTCTTTTTGCTATACACGTGTAGTTACTTAATAAGTGCATACTTCATCTTGCTCTCTAAATAATTTTCTCTCGTATAATCCACTAAACATTATATCATATATATCTATTCAGTAAGTACATCGATTAGTCTGCGAAACTGTGCATCAGAGTTTTTGAGAAAATTTTTATAACAAGTCTCAGAAAAACATCAATTTTCATAAAACATTTCTGTTGGAAGTTTTGAGAGACACTTTAGTTTTGAAAAGTGCAAAAGGAATATTATACCAACTAATTTGGGGGTATATTGAAACAACATGAAGCTACAACAATTTCTTTGTTCAACAAGAATTTCATATGATACTCTAAAATTGATTTCTCGAAGTTTTTCATCAGC
>VCNE01011394.1:0-46811 GCA_009869805.1 Oncopodura yosiiana
TAATACACTGCTATAAACTCTTCGGACGAAAGAATCAAAAGTAACAACACAATTTTTAACATGCATTTTGGGAGATACGTGCGAAGCCCAATATGTTATGTATGATATACTTAACTATAAGTAATGTTGAACAATAGGAATTACTCATTATTTTCACTTATCAGGTATTATACAGAGAAACATTTAAATCAAACATATCTTTTGGACGCGGCTAAAAACCAACAAAGCATTGTTGAGGTATTTATTGTCGGTTGTCAATTGTTGAGACGCTTCTGTTTCATCTTTGTTATGTTAGCTTCAAATAGTTTATATAGGATAACAATGAGTAGTCAGAGAAGACTGTAGATTATTGTTTTGTATGTAAGTTGCCTTTTAGGAATCTTATTATGCTTAGAGCAGCTAGTTTAGTAAAAGTTATCAAGACATGAATATTATGTAAGTTATGAGTTAATGCTAAAGTGCATTCTTGTTGCCTTTTGAAATGTACTAGCAAGAGTGCAGAAGGTGCATTCTTAATAAAAAATTAAGGTTAGAGGAAACATATTCTCAAGGCCTCTTAATTATTATAACTGCATTCTCTCATGACACTACTGTGATTTGACACCAACAACAGAATCTCGTCTCCATCATATGAAATGAGAGTATAATAATATATGCATGTGCATACTTTAAATCTTTTCAGATGGCAATATCTATAACTATATATGGCTTTTAACTCATTGCTTTAATATTTGCTGACTCGATATGCATTCCACAGTTCAAGTGCTAATTTTACTATATATTACCAAATCATTCAGCTGTTTTCTTATTGAGGTCATATAGAGTTATAAAAGGCCAAATAAGTTATTATTATTTTGTCTCTCTCTTTTTGACTACTATAGTTAAAGTATTATACAATTTAATGATATGCACAGTTTAGTTTACAACGTTTAAATTTAGAAGATGGTTTTCTGAATCAAAATAAAAAAGCTTCATATGTAAGCCAACGTTTTTTACTTGTGATTGAGATTGAACTTTGAGTAATAACAGAGAAAACTTTTATATAATATTACGCTGTATTAGACATAAGAGCAGTTTTTTGAAAGTGGAAGCGACGAGAGTATATTGAGAGAGAGAATGCGTAACTTCGACTTATAATCTGACCCAATTTTTGCATCATGGGAGTAAACTTTTGATATGTTTACATAGCTTACATCATGATGATATACAAGAGAGTATACAGTATATTAATATCATCAAAAGGAAATATGATCAAAATTTACGAAATGCATACTAAACTATTTAAAATAGATACAATGCTAATGTCAACAACAAGTCGCTTATCTATATACAATATGTACATAACGAGAAATCAATCAATTTTTTCTTATGATTCCTCTCAGTCTAACAATAATAAAGTAAAACAAAAATACAACTTTTCACAATATATATACACTTATATAATATATACTCTTTGGCAATAAAAACAAATGTTGTTGTCAACTTGGACTTTTTACTATAGTATAAATATAGTTAGTACTGCATCAAAAGTAGCACATTTAATATAAATAATATTTCTATATCAGAGTGCTGCTGTTGCTACCACTATACACAGTTCTGTGTCTCTCAGGTAAACAGCACGATAACGACGGTATGTCTCTAAAATAGTCAACCTACCTAAGCCTCAAACCTCCTTCTTGTTGTCCAAAGGAATTTGACCTATTTATGATATCGGGCTTGTATAAATGTACTATGAATATTATAAAGCACATGATACAATAGTAAAGCATGTCACAACTCAAATGCCATGCAAGCACATTCATATCACGAGAGAGTTGTATTATATATTAAAAAAGTTTTATCAGTTGATGGATGCAATGATATGTTCATCACAAGCATACGTCTAAAGCACTTGACCATATTTAATATTTACTTTTTTGTGGTAGCTTTTACTTGACTAGACGACTTACCTACGTTTAAATACATTGTACGTATATTACACTTATGTACATCAAATTTGACGGTTGCTTTCATATTTCATGTGACGCAGTTGTATATCGGTTGACTGTTGTTGCAATTCTTAATATCAGTATATACAGACTAAATACATACATGAAAACTGTCTTTATATTTTTCACAAGTGTATGTAAACTGTATGCAAATAAGATCAAATCATGTGAAAGCCTCAGATTATAATAATGATGCACTGTTTCACATTAAACCTTTAAAATTGTACATTCGCATCCACACCAACTTGCGTCAACATCAATTTTACAATTGCTATCATGACGATAATAGAGTAAATGTGTGCGACTTTATTACACTGGACAAAAGCTTAGTTTTTTTTTCTGCTAACGTCAATATAAGTTTTTGAACTTATTTTTATTAATATATAGTTTTCAGAAGCTTTGAAACATGAAGTTCTATTAGCGCAATGAAATGATAGTTGGCAACTGTTGACTGCAATTGTTATTCAGGGTATGTAGAGAAGATTAGCAGAGAAGCAAAGTGCAAAAAACGATTGTATATGCATATGACGTAAACTGAAATGGGTCCAGAAGTCAGCATTAGCAATGCATTTACGCATCAATACATGTAGAGGAATTAGGTTTCTAAGAAGGGGAAAACAACTTTTTTGAAACGTCTTTCAGAAACATTACTATAACTGTCCTTCTAAAAAACCAGGTTTGAAGAGTAACAATGATGCCCAGTTGTAGCAATGCAATAGATTTCTTGAAAAACAATGAATAATTCACAATCTTCTGCTTTTCTGTCCAATTTCAAAACATGTAGAAGAAGCACGTGGAGCCACAATTTACTACGTATGTATTTCTTCTTACAAGGTCAAGTATGATGTGAACAATATTAAAATAAAGGAATAATAAAAATATGTTTCCTATCATCAACACTCTATATTTTTATGAAACTCTCAATTTTGCAATACTACTTTAGTCTACGTGCACTAGTTTCACTTTCTTATTTTTTCTAATACAATCATTTCCATTTCAAATTGACTTTAAAACTCTTTTACTCTAGCGTGATTCTATATGATTTTTCTTAGTATATTTGTAACTAGTTTCATTCGTTTAAATTATAAGGAAAGAAAAGTCACCAATATATATGTAATATATCAAGATTGAAAAATAGGTCATAAAATATATTCATACTGATTATGAAGTAAGCCAACCATAAAAATCTTATTCTTGGAATCAAAATTTGGAATTCATATCGACTATTTATTTTATAGATATTTCATTGGAACTACATATATATACTCTTTATTCTAAGTGATTAGTGAATATAATCTAATCTCTCAAACATTTTTACATGGGCCACACACACTTATTGTCAAAAAGCCTTTGGTTGGATGTGCATGCCGTACCGTCAATGTGACATTTGTAAATAAAATCTAGCAATATGATCACAAGATAAGCATGAAAGTGTAACTTTAAATATGTAATGTGACATTACCTGATGTCAAATGTAAAAAAATAACTGAAGAATTAAACTCATTTGAAACAGGACAGATAACTTCTCTCGTGCAAAATGACAAAACTTCCTCAACAACTTATTCATTAAACTTTGCCGTGTTCACTATAGATAAAATGTGTTATGTAATGCATTTCATGACCTATTCTTCACATGCATAGGTATTTGCTGTGAACACAATTGGGTAGCAAACATGTCATTTTTCATCTCAAACTAATTGTGCAAATATCATTTTGGTCATAGTACTAATACCTACAAAATACATACATTTATATTATTACTTGATATTACATTTGGAGTGAAAGTATCATCATGTGTAGACTGTATGTAATGCTTAGCGTGTTATACACATAATGAGAGAAGTCCTCACTATATGTATTATCATGATGACACTAGAGAAGAATAAATTCAGTGGCTATATTATTAGCTTATGAAACTAGATATATGATAATCCTACGTAATGACATTGGAAATATAGAGTATGTGATCTATTTTCAAGCTGTATATAAACTACCACTTAATGGTATAGCATATAAAAGGTAATTTAATATCACAAACTTGTCACATATAAATAAAGTATAAATAGAGTGATTTGATCATGTCTTATGAACTGATAATCATACTATATAGGCAATGAAAGATAACACGTTGGATCATACAAGGAAAATATTCCATATACATGTACTGACATTGTGTCATACCATCTCACATTCATACTCAAGATTTACAAACCCAAAGACGCCCATCAGACGCCATAAATCAGTAAGAAGTGGGAGAGAAATATTTCTGTGGGCATTGATACATAATTATATAATCATCTGAAAACTTATGAGATCACACTACCTTACAAAATCAGCAACCATTTTTTTTGCACATTTGCCAATGATGATATTTCCTTAGAAGGTTTTGATTTGGCTTCAATTCATAAACTGTTTCTTTTTAGAGGCATAAACTGTTAGACTGAATAACATTGAGCCAATGGAAAAAATCTAGCCTAGCTCAAGAGCTAATTTGACAAGTCATCTTTACACTAGTTTACTTTTTGGCAAAGAAAAAACTTTATAAGCAGCTAAAAATATGAATAACTATACAAGTTGTATAGGAGTATTATCAAACGTGTGAACCCAACTGGAAATCAAGTGCAAATGACCCGACTGTAATTTAATGCCTGACCATCATGTCAGAATTAAATCATCATCATTCTCGTCTTCTTTTCTATCTAACGGTAGTAAGGACAAAACATGTGAAGAAAATTGAAATGTAGTATAGTAGTGCATATAGTGAAAAATATTGTGTGGATTTATGTCTCAGCAAATCACCTTGCGTAGAAACAAATGTTTGTTCAATTAAAAATTAATTACCAAGGAGTAACCAAAAAACATCTCAACTTCTCAGAATCACTGCGCTTCTACTCTTGCAAAATTGCTTTCTTCTTATTTTATTTTCTTATTATTGATTTAATGCGTAACTAACTACCTACACGTGTGCAGAGCACTACACATTAAATTAGACTATATAAAAATGACGAGATAGATATGTGATACAACATATAATGAAAATAAATTGCAGAAATTTCTTTCAGCTTTTCGTGAAGACTTTAGGAAAAAAGTCTCATATGGTACATGATAGTTATTTCATTTTGGTTGTGGTGATGATGATTTTGGTGTTTACTATGCGCTTTACCAACCAAGGATGCTGAGCTCTAATAATGAGCTCAGTGCACACACACGTGTGCCTTACAATTATCTTTGTTGTCCTATGAGCTCTTTTTTTATTAAACTTTTGTGATACATGGAAAAGTTTTGTTAGGTGGACAGATGCGTGCAAATTTTTTTCCTTCTTCTTCTGTACTCTGTTTGTATAACTACAATTGCTTTTCCATATAATATACACCTGTGTAACAGTAAATAAGAGTGTCTAATAATATTTTGTGATTGCACTCTCTTTGCTTTTTAACAAGTACTTCAAACCAACTACTGAGTAAGTTCTCCTTTTCTATATGCCCTGATGAATTCAATTTTCATCACTACAAATTGTTACGACTTGCAAACAACAAAAGCATCCATTAGACAGTAGACAAAAACAGAAACCCAAACACGACCTCAAATGAGCCTATGTGATGGATCGTTAACTTAGGAAATGTTGAAGGACAACTCTGCCTTCCCTGGCACGTGTCGTTTTTCCTCATGATTAGGAAAATTTCAAAATATTAACCTATTCTACATAATATATAATACTGAAGGTCTTTTCCCTTCAAAATACTACTAGAAATTGAATTAGCTATAAGCACTGTAGAAGAAAGAAGTATGCATGTATAACATATATTTATATGAGCTATGAATTTCACCACAGGATTTTTATATTACACTATATCGTTTTGTCTATGTACGACACATGTATTTAAATCCATATAATTCTTCTATTTGGTAGTAATAAATGTGTATAATACTAAATATACTTATATACAGACTACTTACTGTAAGTAATAAAACTAAAAACCACAAATGTGTTTCTCTAGTAAATATATATATATATATATATATATATTATTCTACTTTCAGCTGTTGAGCACTCCTGAAATTTTTATATCAATAGTAAAAGATATAAAGGCCAGAAATGTTGTAATTTGGCACTACTGGTAATAAATTTTACACGTGTGCACTTTAAGAACCTTATGTTTAAAGACTATCAAGATGACAGGATTTGCACATTGTTTGAAATATGAGTCGAGACTTTTATAATATGATGATGTGTCTGTCGAAGCTTCACAATAATAATAGTATAGTGCAACAAAAGTTTAATCCTTGCAAAAAAACTACATTTGGCAGGTGCAAAAAGACACTTGTTGTGCACACAAGCAAATCTCCTTATAACGTCAAGAATTTTTTTGTTGAATTTAATAATGCTAATAGTGGTAGCAAGACATTTATGAAGTCA
This sequence comes from Oncopodura yosiiana, assembly GCA_009869805.1. Classification (NCBI taxonomy): domain Eukaryota; kingdom Metazoa; phylum Arthropoda; class Collembola; order Entomobryomorpha; family Oncopoduridae; genus Oncopodura; species Oncopodura yosiiana. Next base: position 6,406 of record VCNE01011394.1, read on the forward strand.
TGCTGAGTTTTGAACGCCACTAGCTTTCAACTCACAAGTTGTTGAATTTATTAATACAATGACATTATGAAAAGTTTTTTCCTACTCAGACTCTTAAGAAGTGTGCTCTTTTTTACAAAATGAGCTTACTTACATTTTTTTGCATTAAATACATGCTACACATAAGTTGTATAGGTTTTAATACCAGAAAAAATGCTACATGTGTATTATCATATGAAATATAAGGCATATATTATGGCTATATACTAACATTTCTTCTGTTGCGGTTGTATGAATTTCACTCAACACAAAACAGACTTTATCTCACTCACGTAATATATTTCCTCTTTTACAAGTTCAGTAGTAATCACATATATACTTTGTAGCAGTTGCCATATACACATTTTGATAGTATTAGGCTACCACTGTATAAGTATTGTGGTTAAAATTCCCGAGAGAATTTTTGAATTGTATATAATACGTATATTTACGGCTTATAGTTTTTGTGATATTCTTTCACAGTTTTAATAACTCTAAATAAAAGAAGATATAAGGTATAAAAGATTTTCAAATTCCGAGTTATGCAATCAAAGACACGAAAAGTTTGCATTCGACATTGATTTAAAGATTATACTTACTATATATATATGACTGTCATGTAGACCAGACAAACATTTAGTTTACAATATAAAACTCTCCTTAATTCTACATTTACAAAATGCTACAGATCTGCTACTCTTGTTGTATAATTTAATTCAATTGAAATCAGATTTTACTGGTTTATGTCGTATTTTATGTATATAGTGAACTCTTTTTTTAAATTAGTCCAAAGTCTGTTTAATAACAGAGTTACAGAAAGAGATCCTAACCTAGCATAATATTTAATCTATTGTAAACTCTGTGTAGTATCTACGTATATAGATGTAAGTAGTTGCTGCTTGCGTAAATCTCTGTTGGAGAGACAAGTCGAGAAATCAGCTTGGAAACTGGAAGCAATTGCGTCATTCAACTTCAATGGAACACTTGCGTGTCACTCTTCTGTGAAAGAAATGATATGGTAAATAGTAAATAGAGCATCAGAGTGATATCTGTACTTTACTCTGGTGTGCTAAATATCCAAGTAACTTTATATCTCTACTATAACTACATAGAGAGTAAACTACGTAATTGACTTACTCAATGACTATAGAGAAACTTTCATGAAAGAGTCACACACAAGTCACAAGGAAAAAACATTTAGCAATAAAGATCAATACACAGTTAGTAAATGTATAAATAGTTGTAGATATATACACAAGCACGTATAGTGGCTTCGCTAATGTTTCGTAGTGTTTTTTTTTCTTGAAAAAATTCCAGCAAGGTCAATTGACTTAAGCATTAGATTGAGTGCTGACATTGCTAATTGAAGACCACAGAGGCATCATGTACTTTGTCATGTTCTTCCTTCACTCTTTTTGGATAGATAAGTAATGAATAAATAGAGAGTCGAGAATTTCAAGCTTGAATAAATGAGTCGATGTGTGTCTTTTCCATGACATTAGGGTCTTCAATATTGAATATTTAATATAACTCTCTTCGTGCCTCCACCGTTTGTGGCTCTGACTTGATAGAAAGCTATATACCTTTAGAACAAATGAACATGTAAAAATTTCCGAGATTCATCTAAAATTCAATAAACTCAATTTTTATTGCAAGGCAATTCATCAGTATAATACAATATTCTATATATCTTTTTGACATTTTACTCTATTAAGCTTCAAGGACATGCTATGAGCCGATACACAATTATGGAAAATTCCTACTACTAATATTTTCAAAAGGTGTTACGTATTATTTGAATACTCATGGAATGTTCATGAGACGAAAAAAAGTTTAATTGCTCTTGATTTAACTCTTTCTTGATGTCGCAGCTAGACTCAAAATGTTCTGTTAACTATCAAGTTAATATAATTAACTACGTTTGACATTACAATGCCATATATATTACAGTCATATGTACCTAGAGCAAAAATTTTTTTTAAAGTCCTATCTATATGATTTGGATTGGACACAAAATAAAATATATATTGATGAGTGTGTTGTTGCCAAAAGAGCCAAATAAGTAGTGCTCAATGTAAACTATATAGTCACTACATAAGACCATGTATTGCAATTATTGCGTTGTGTTTATTCTCTTATGCACTCTCTTCAATCTCTGTGATATGTAGAATGTAGTACTGTCGTCAACTGTCAACTGGTTTGTTCTGTACGTACATATATACAACTACATTGCCTTGATGGTTTCATAGTAGCTTTGATATCTCTCTCACATTATTTCGTAACTCAAGATTATTTGCATCCTTTCCCTTCCCTTTTCCAAGTAGTGAGATCCAGGTCAGGTACATGGTCAATTGCCTTATGTAAAAGAGTTTGTCATATGAATCATGTTGTCCATTGCATAAAAACAGTTATTTACTTCTTTATGATGACTCATCATTTCTAACATGACCATCTGCCTACAGACTGTCGAAAAACAAATGATATGTTAATATTATTTAATGCAAATGAGATGACTCAGTGACAAAAGTACAGGGAGCTTAAGAATCTAATCAATATAAGACAAAAACATGATATATATACATGTATATATGACTATCTACAAAATAAGCAAGTATTTATAGCCTAGAAAAATGTCCATAAAATATATTGCTAACAATTACAATCAAAAAAGTACATTACTGTGGCAAGGGAAAAAGTACTTAATTTGGAGATGGTGTAATAATAATGTCATATACCAATTACAAAGATGGACAGACTAGAAGTGGCAACTAATGACATTACGGCGCACTTGAGATCTTTGTGCTATATTGACAAATATCTTAAGCTTTCCTCTTAAATCTTTGTAAATAGAGAAAAACATAAATACTCTACGTCTTTGATGGTCTGTGCGAAATTTACTTTCGAGGTCGTTTCTAAGTAAAGTGATATACGTGGAAAGTTCCCACTTGTGAATACTTGGAATTGAAAGTTCGGAAAGCTCCGACAGTTTTCTCCATATGTTGACATCCTTTATACTTCTCTTCTAAACTTTCTTCAAACAGCTTTCTCATATTATAATCTTTAAGCTCAAGACACACATATGTAGAGTAAAATTGCTACTCTATGTGAAGAGAATTGCACACTGATGTGTTTTTACACATTTAACAAGTTGTTGTTTTTCTCATATGACCTTCCGTTGTATTCTTCTTCCTTCTAGTCGGAACAAGGAACAGATCAATGACGTCAGCAGCATCCGAATTCACTGTTGCGCTCCAGATGTGAAGAAATACGTAGTTTTTTCATTTCATTCTCAGAGTCACTCACTTGTTGAAAATATCATACGTATAGCAAAGCATACTAAAACTCTCTAAGCAGGCGTAGGTTGAAGTAAAAGTAAATGGTGAATAGGCAAGTGAAGATTATGTTGAAAGAGGAAAAGAGAATCGACACTTGGGAGAAAGTTTGTTCTGGAGAAAAATCTAGAGAAGAAGAGCAACATGCGGAATCTATTTGTATATCAGGTAATAATGAGATACAAGAATAAAATTACTCCTTAGTGTCACGTTCAAATAAATCCCACACGACTCATATTATCTATCTATTCTCCAGTAAAAAAATTTAATCAACCATGATATAAATACAAATACAAATATCTGTACAGATTTCAAAAGGCATAAGAGTCAGAAAACAGTCATAATTGTAAGGGCAGAGAGCGAAATTAGTAGGCTGTAACCAGTTTACAAGTCAAAAAGTTATAACTTCTTTCCTACACATCTCTTATGCTAAAAAGCCCAGATGTTGAGAGTATATAGTACCTCTGACCTATAAAGACACCCACACATCATTCATTGTAGATTGTGTCTATCTCTCATTCCATGGTTCTCTTGCGCATCATTCTTACTCCTTCGCCTTTTCACTATAGTATGTTTTTTGCATCTTGAGTAAAATGGGAAATATGGACTTAATTTCAAATCCATGAGACATCTCCTCCTGCAGCCTTTCTCACGTCACTTCATTCTTGTATCATATGGTCCTTAGCTTACTGTTAGATTTGTCAAATTGAGAATTGTGTAATGACTAAGAGAGAGTGACGTAATATTGTCACACATAGTATGGAGCTACAATCGAAATTGTCTTGGTAGTGCTATTTTTATAACAAATTATATATGCATTTTATATAGTGAGTTTGAATGGGAAATCAACTGAATATCGAAAACAGCACAGGAAGAGCATTTTGATTTGATATAATATCTACACATATATGTGTGTCTATTGTGACACACGTTCAATTTAAAAAGTATTATGAAATAGTGATGACACAGTCAGTCGTTTTTTAAACTTATATGAAGTCATGCTATCAATTTTTATAATAATTTACTATTCTTCTACTCAGAAAATGAGAGACAGAGAGAAAAAAAACATTTGAAATAAAATCAAGGCAGCTTCCTCATATTGCAATATATGAAATCTGCAATATAAATTGACATATGCTCTATACTACAAAAAGTAAAAACCTTGTGTATATTTTATGATTTTCCTATTCTTTCATTTCAATTCTGTACTCGTGTATTCTTTTTTACTACACGTCACATCTAATAACATGCTACAACACTACTGTTTATATAGTTCATACAACAACAACATGAGCCTTGTGTATGTAAACAAGAGACTCACTATTTTGATTGCAAAAGAGTCAGTCTGAAGGCCATTGCGTGATATGGTGAAAGTCAGTCAGTCAGCCTTGCATTAGTGGTTGCAATCATAAAATAAAATAAAATACTAGACACAAGAGCCACTGACAGTTTGCAGAGCTTATAGTATATATAGGTACTTTATATACAGTATCAAACATTTGATTTCATAAAAGTATCTGCATATAATATATAGACTTATTGATATGTAAGCTTAGAGATGATAAGTATAACCACCAATACAAATTTTATTCACCTCTTCCTTGTACATAAACTATGCATGTTATGCAGAAGCAGATAAATAACATGATGCACATAATGTATATATATATAGAGTAAAATAAACTATCTTACATTATTATAGATTGCATTATGTAGTTGCATGCATTGCATTGTATTAAACTAGAGTAACTAATAAAGAAGCAGAGATTGTGCATACCAAAGTGGTTTTCCTTATTTCGCTTTTTCTTACCGAGTATATCTATAGTGCATATATGTATATATATACTGACTACAATATTTGCCTTTAGTTAATAAATCTTGTCCTACATTTGCAGTATTAGCCCTGAATGTTGGCTTCTTTGATTTGTGCAGTAATTGTTGCACGGTTAGTTAAATCACCAATTGGTAAAGAAAAAACCTCTCTATCACGTTGATATGTAGTATTTTCTTGCAATAATATATATATTACTACTCTAGAGCATGTAGATAATATTTTTACCTTGAACAATGCAATATTTAGTTTATGTTACATCCCTCTCTGTCAGATACAATCAGATTACTATATACATATAATACTACAATTCTAGTATTTCTAGACATGCTTCACTGATGATACCTGTAATTACTCTTATACCTATATATATATATATATGCACCATCAACTATGTATACATATACTATTTGTATAAAGGTATATCTACTATATGTACTTGAGTTCACTTCCAGAATCAGCATACTATATTTTGCTTGAATATTTGTCTGTAAGAATGCATCTCACAATGACGATTGCAAATCAGGTTTCTCTAGCTGTACATTTATGACTGTACTTTGAACACATATCATACGCTACACTATTATAAATGAAGAAGCTCTATGAATGCATTTATATACAAATGTGAACAGCTATAAAGAACTTTGTACCATAGACTTTTAAAGGTTAGTCTGGAAGTAATAATTGATTAATACAAACTAAATGATGAAGTATTTCGCACCTACACCTAGTTATAGAATCAATAGTTTTAACGAGACGTCTAATAATAGCTAGTTGAAAGCTTACTTTGTATTGCTAAAGTTTCAAATCAAAATACACCTACACTCACAAATGACTTATGAACTTTATATTCAATTCCAGGATTCTTAAAAAGTAAAACTAAAAGCATTTATTTGAACTTATTAACTTTCTAGTATTAATACTGTTGATAGTGATATATGTATATAAGGTTAAGAGTTCTTCGTAAGAAATTCTTAACGTATTATGTCTGGATGCAATAACAAATTGCCAATTATTTACATTGCCTTTAGGAAAAAAACAGCTTAAGTCATAATATATGCATATATAAATGTGTATTTATTTCGTATGCAAACTACAATACAGTAGTTGAAATGGAGAGTATACAAACATTCCAGACGTTTATATGTACATATGTGTATGATGATGATGTCAAGAAGCCATAATACGTAATCGTATTGGAAGTTTGCTGAGCTAATGAGCATTTTTGTAAAGACGACGGAAATCATAAGTTACATTATTACAAAATCAGAGAGTACGGATGTGGAACAGTGTTGTAGTAAAAGTGGGCTAAAAAGAAGAATTTAGCTTTGTAGACATTCTAGACATAATATACTTAGACATGTATATATGTAGCTATACCTTACCAAGAGGCATCTGTCATAAGGTAGTAAAAAATACTAACCTATATTAACACTGGAATCTAAAGCTTCTGTATGTATTTATAGAAATGTACACGGTGGTACATTGAAGCACAAAGTGTATTGAGCTGATAGACAAAATTTTATAGCTCAGGCTGTCACTCAATTGACGAAGTAAAAATAAATATTAGCAACTTTTCTTCTTTCCTCCTCAACTAGTACTTTATAGAGTTATACATAATCTACATGGTACACGTATAACGCTCATTAAGCCCAGAATGTGTCAAAAGAAGACAAATGCGAGTTTATGACTCGTATACTATAGTATATATTACCTTTGCTGCTCTTGCAGGTAGAAAGAGTTGTGACACTTTCTGGACTCTTACCAAATGGACAAAATTCAAAAATCCTAAAAAAACGGTAAATATATTTAGAGCAAGAGTAACAAAAAAAGAAAAGGATTAGTGTAACTTGAAAAGTTGGTAGCAAGTATTACAATAGTTCATTTGTTGAGATAGGCAATGAGAGAAGATTTAGTGTGACTAAAGGAACATTGTTCTCAAAACGAAATAAGAACCACCGGTAACTGGTATATGATTTGATGTAAGACTTGTATATAGTCAGAAGAGTATGAGATCATCTCTCATGGGTTTACATAAGGAATATTATTGTTGTTTAAATGAACTTTCGCTTTAATTTCAACAGTAGGCTAAATACAACTTGCGTATATAACTCTAGTAAATATACCGTGACGTCTTACAGGGGCTTAAGTTATATTCACAATATATATGTATACTACTACTAGTACACCATCAATAAATATACACAAAAACACCATGATATCAGCAAAAGCATGTGACTGTGACTTTACTATATAGCTTCTTTATTGTTTGACAAGCTAGAAATTTCTTTGATGATGATCAACATAAAAATGAGACAACAAAATAAAAGTATAAAATTAAACTTTTCCTTTTGTACAATATTATCTTCTATTCTTTTTGGTACTAAATGCATCTTGGAACTAACCTAGCTCAAAATTTGACAAAATGCCACTAGAAGAGCTAAGTTCTCTCTTCTTCTTCTAATGCTACAGTTTATAAATACATTATTGTACTTGCAAAAATTCTTGAGAAGAGCAATCACTTTGCCTGGATAAAAAAATGAATGCTCTTATGTTCTTTTAAAAGAACTGAACAATGACAAGACAGCAGCTTAAAAAAATATTTTTGATGTTGGAAAATTTTCAAAGTCGCAAAAAAGGAATTTTTTGAGTTCAGAAAAGTTTAGGCGACAGTTTGTCCAATCACTTAACCTTTATGCAAAAACAAACAACAAGATTTGAAAGTCACACACGTAGTTTCCATTAAAAAGAATATACCTAATAGTAGTGCAGTTGTTAAATGCATATAATCATGCAAATACATATGTAAGTTAAATATATATTTCGTTCAAGTTTGCTATATAAGTAAAAGCATCATGTGCCAATAATGTGTCGTAGAGAATGAAAAGTAACGGAATTTGCCAAAGTCGCATTTGAACCTTTTGCATTCTTATTTCACTTGTGGTTTTCAATTAAGAAATCCAAAATCTGTTGATTTTCAAATTATATACAAATATACAGCTAACTAAATTATATTTCCAACTGAGATGTACAAACTATATAAGGTATATTCACGTTCTATTTTTATGTCAGGTAGAATCATGACAAAATAAAAGACAAAATGGTAAGTTGGATTTCTTTTGTAAATAGGAAAAACATGACTTGTGTCATGATTCTAAATTATACAAAACAAGTTGCTTCATTTTTGTTTATTTGACAGATAGATTATGTACACAACTATATAGTAGTACCAATGGTCAGTTACACATCATATATAGTATATAGTGACAAATCATAGCAAAAAATATAATTAGTTTTGACACTTTTCTCACGACTAGAAAACTACTTGTGATATAGAAAGAAGAGAGATTACACATAGAAATAACTAACTAATCATTCATCAATGACATGAATACACTACGCCACGAGTACTGTATAATAATTTGCAATATATTATTATGCATTATATACGTGTTTCTGCACTTAGCTAAAGATAAAATGCACATTTTCCCTATGAACTCTATTACTACGAGTTGAACCTACATATATAGTTTATTTACATAAATGCATGTATAGGTATTTTTCCATGTATATGCTTACTACAGTGCAGCAATGTCGCAGATGATAACGTACTAAAAATCATGGTGCATGATCTAGAAAAAAAGTGTCGTACATTTCTTAGTCAGGTCATCTATTTTAAGGAATTTACGTTGTAGTTTTAAATCAAAAATACATACACAAAACATAAGATGTAACAGATAACGTTAGTGTGAATAAAAAAAACGAAATATGATTTGCCTAAGAAAAATGCAATAATAAATACATATAGTGATTGTAAACTAAAATTGTTTTTCAGTTTAAAATTTTTTAGTATAATGTATTTATTTTAATAGGATCCAACAAATATAATATTTCTTTACTAATTCATAATTTCAACAAGAATAATTAATCAACAAGATGGAATTATATATATATATATGGGGCAATGTAATAAATTCAATATTTTATTAATATCTTTTTCTACTTTAAAAGAAAGTCAAAAATTTTGCTAGGAAGAAAGTCAAAGAAAAATATGTCAAATAATTTGTTCCAAGACTAACACTACTGGCTGAATTACACATGCCATTCATTTGAGTTTCATATCCTTCTTGACATCTGCACATCAAATTTTCACAGGAAGCATGAGGTACACATTGACTTGGTGTTAAAGTACACTCGCTATTTGCTTTGACATAACAGCGACCACCGTTAAAGAATCCAGCAAGAGGCCATGGAAAATATGAAGCTCCTAATGCACATCCACACTTTCCTAAATTGCAAAAGAATCCTTTGGAGTCATCACAGGCATCAGAATTTGTCACGACCCAATTTATAAATTGATCACCCATCTTGCAATCTTCTCCATAACCCTTTTTAGCAAAGCAAGTAGACAGCATTAAGCTCAAAAGGATGAGTACTACGAGTTTGGTGCTTTTGAATGAATTCATCTGAAAATTAGAGAAGAGAATAAGAATAAGAAAAATATGCTTTTGCAAAAAGATCACCAGAATTTAAAAAGTAAATCCGTGTGTGTATACCTTGTCACTTGTGATTGTTAACGTAATCAAAAAACTAAATGAAACAATTCTTTGAGAAATATTGGGAAAGCACAGATTAACGATTGATGAGATTGACTTGGATGGAGTTTTTGTAGTAATGTAGTGACACGAATGGAGGAAGGCAGGATACTGAGAAAATTAAAATGAAAAACTTTGCTTTTTCTTTTTGAAGCGACATCAAGAATGGAACAATATGATACAGAAAAATGAAAAAAAATTGTTCTAGCTAAGGCAGACCATTTACATTAGTCGATTGTACTTTAGTTCAGAAGAAGAAAGACTAAGCTTATCGTAAATATGTAAATGCCCACTATCAATTGAAACATTTTTTCTTTCAGTTTTCTGTCCAAGTAGACTTTTAAGGATGACAAGTTTCTTATTCTTGATATATTATAATACTTATTTTAGATAAAATATATCTTATTCTTTCTAAAAGGTATAGGATAAGGTATTATATAAAAATATCTTATATATATACTTATATGACTGCAGACAACATTTTTAAAAAAATCAATCATCAACATATTAGTTGTTGGTTCGTGAGATTAATATGCATAAAAATACTTAGGAAAAATTCTGACGACTCAAGTCTGAGAAATATGCTAATAAGTTTATATATATTAAGTACTATGACGCTCAAAACTGTGGACGACATTGACATAGGAAAGATTATGTAAATGTGGAAATATTATTATTACTAATGTATCATTTATATATTATTTATGTGCAACGTATATATACTCAAGTATATATGATTCTTAGAAAGAGCAGTGACTTTTGTACGTCGTATTTTCATAACACTACACAATCTGCGTTTTAAACTCTTTGATCTCTGACTCATCCTTACTACAAAGTACAAACTCCTAATCTCAAGTTGATACCAATTTGCATCTCTCTCCATTCCATACACAAGTGTTTCAAATTCTTGGGATGAGAGAGATTTGTCTCATATTCCTCAGTTTTGAATTGAGTTTTGTTTTTAGCTTGTAATAAGTAATATATGTGACATGAGCCATTACACATGTGTTAAACGCTTTTGTAACTGGAAAGACAATGAGTTTCATGGGGCCAATAAGAAAATAAATGAGACTAACTACTACTATAAGAGACGTCGTAGTCTTTCTCCTACGCTTTGGGGTTTATACATACATGTAATATAAGGTATATAAGGTAGCTATGTTGTTATTTGTGATAAGGTATATAATATATAAACTATGATATACTCTCTACACAACTTATCGTTGCCAAAATGAATGGGCATCATATAGAGAGGAATATCCCACTTCCGCTTTTGGATCTTCACGAAAATAGTTTTGCTTGTGCATCATCATGTCCCAATTTCTTAAAACATATGCAGAATGGTATATATGTTGTAAAACACTATAAAAGAGAACATGTCAGTTTTTTCCTTTTGCTGTTATGACATTTGAAATTAAATGTAGTGTACTAATTTTATATAATAATTCCCATGTTTATTGCTTATGATGCTATATATGAGATTAAGATTCTATATGTTGTATGTATTAAATGAAAGAAATTGTGTCAGAATGCCCCATATGCAGTAAATGTATATATGATAAAATAAAAGTGTATAAACAACTCCAGTTTTAGTTCAAGTATTTTTCTACTTTTACATTTGACATTTATTGCAGTTTGCATTGACAATGGCTTTCAATTCTCAAAGCTTTGATGCCATAATAATTTTTTTTCAAAAAAACACACGCACATACACAAAAGATTGGTGAGTTATGTATAAAAATATGATTTCATTTCATCTCTTCTCAACTGAATTTTTTTTGACATTTTTCACTGTACTATTTTTTCAACTCATCTCATCTTTGTATATATAGATATACTTAACAACATACTTTTTTCTTAAGTTTCACTTACTTTCTTCTATACATATTTTTGAAGAAGGTTACATAAAGTTATTACAGCGTATATATAGTAGTAGGTCTACAGGATATATATATATATATATATAATATAACTTATACAAAACACTACTTGTGTTTTCACTTTTTATATACGATGAGACATGACGCGTATGTGTTTTAAGTTATTATTACTATTGTATCTTATAGTTTATCATTACGTTACATAGTTTTCTCTGCCTCTTATATATATATATTTCTCTCAATTGTCTACACAACACACCAAAGTAAAATGAATTGTTGTAATAATATTACATGTAAAATGTTTTATATATATGTATATATATTTTCATTTTCAAGGGCTAGATGATGCCAAATATCAATAAGTCTAATATTAATAATAATAATAATACTTCTGCCTCTTATACAGATTACAGTCCTTATACTCTTAATTATTATATATATATTCTATAGATAGATAATTCTAATTCTAAAGTTAACTTTAAGTGGTCACATTAGTCGGCGTAGTGGTCACAGTATTATTCGGCGTCGTTACAACCACAGATGATGAGGACTCCACCACTTCGGTCGTTAGGTTGAGAGTTGATGGTGTTGGAGGTGGTGGTCTTGTAGCACTAGCTGATGAGGAAGGGGAATGAGATGGTGATAGGCTTGGTGAAGGAGATGGAGATGTAGAAGGTGAATTACTTTGAGGTGGCTCGAGAGGAATTGTCATCCAAGGATGATTTAGGATTTCCTGTAGCAAAGGTCGGCTATCAGGACGCAGTCTTAAACACTGACGAATCATGTCTTGACACTCTGTAAGGAAACAAATAGGAAAAAATTCTTTTATTAGTCATACATATCTCTATAAGATTATTTAATAATATTGACGACTGTGTGTGATGATATCAACTGACATATGCAGACATATATAAGAAAAACGTCGTAATAACAGAGCCAGCCATTGGCCTCTATATCTTCTTAAGAAGATGAGTCATAAGATCTAAATCAAATCTTATACAGTATATAGTAGTAATAATAATAATACATAAATGAGAGTGTATTATATGAAAAGAGTTTGTGTAACTCAAGCCAAATATTTTTGTTATGCTTCGTTCTGCCCTTATTCCTTTCCTAGAGAGAGAGAAAGAGAGTATGGATACAGAGCCCAATGAAATCAATTCACGGGCATCACCTCCTTTCTCAGAGGAGAATTGGAAACAGCTGCCAAAAAAACTACACTAATCTGTTTCCCTTAACATTTTCGCCTACTTGAAGATAATTCTAGTTGGAGAAGCCACTTGATCTACATTCTCAATTTCTTCAAGTTCTACAATCTAACGTAATGTTGGCACATTTATATATATATATACATTTGCTTGACAATGTCTCCAAGACCATTTGCTGTAATCATAGACTGCAGCTGAGTCAATGCATTGCAATTAGCTAAATTTAGAACAGGAGCAAGTTGTCTAGATACATATGTGGTTTGCTACATGAACTTACAGAGATCAGACTTGTATATAACTTTGCTCTCTAATCTTTTTATGTCTATGCCCTATGTGTCTGGTCTGGTAGCTCATCATCATCTTACTGCAATAATACCATCAGACACTTGCCATCACTTACAAAACCTTACAAGTACTTGAGAAGAAAAAAATACCTACATTTTACTTTTTTGGCGAAGAATAAATTAGCACAAAAAGAGAAAATGAGGGAAGAATGTTCTGAGATTCTACTATAGAGATTTTGGCTTTTTTATACTAAAGAATATATATTGTGTGTCAGTCATCATCACACCTTTTTTTTAAATATGAAAAAATTTTAAATAAAACAAAGTTCTTACCATGAGTGAGTCTTGTTCGAAAACTGATGTCAGCTCGGAGGATTTGTTCATCCTTCTCAAATGGAATGTCTCCACAAACCATGTCATAGAGAAGAATTCCCAAAGACCAAACAGTGGCTTGGCGACCATTGTATTTACCAAAACGGATCCATTCTGGTGGTGCATAGACTCTCGTACCTGAATAAATACAGAAATAAAATCTCAAATTAGTCTCAAATTATAATTTCTACTCATATATTTAAGATATTCAAGTAGTACACGTACATATATGCATCTACCATTGCAAGATTCTTTTATTGTGATATATTGTGTATGTTAAAGCATTAATCCTTTTTGATTGTAATAAGAATATTTCATTTAGCTTCTATTGTACCAAATCTAATTTACATTCACAACTGGTCTTTTCTCATTGTGTTTTCAACGTACTATTATTGCTCAAGAAATAAATATTTTGCACTCGAGTATCTATGAGACAAGATCGTCATCATATAAACTATATATCCTCATATAGATTATTATTGTTAGAATTGAGAGCAAAAGTTTTCATCTTATTTCACCTCTATATTATCAAAAGGAGCCGATGATATTATAAAAATACACATACCACAAACCAAAAAGTATTATTAGGAAACCCTAAGTTTAAGTATATATATATAGACGAAAGCAACGGAAAGATGTAAAAAAATCTCTCTACGTATTTGATTCTCTCCCTTCTTCCTTTTCTTCTTTCGGATATTTTTTCCAAAGACCGACAAGGACGAGAATAACAGAGGTGAAGTTAAAAAAAATTCTTTTCAACCACACACCACAAAAGCCTTTTTCTCTTTACTTTTCCCGTAGCGGAGAGGCTTTATTTTCATGGAAAAAAGGATGATAATTTCAATTTTCATTTGACATTCCAAGCCTAGTACCACACACGGACTCGTTTAAAAGAAAAACTTATTGCATTTACTATTGAACCTTTGATGAGTCCTTGTTCAGTTTCTTCTTCTATAATTTAAGCCCCATTTCACTAGACTTTGGACTCTACACTTGAGATCATTTATAGTTCATATCATACGATGAGAGATAAAACCATATTAGTATATATCTATACAAAACAAAAAGGCAATTGATTCATCATAACCACCTTTATATATACTATATAGAGAGTCTCATATGATATTTCTAAATGCAAAAACTAGATCAATTGAAATTACATGCTCACATAATAAATTCACTGCATGCACTTGCTTGCTTAAGCTTACTTACTATATATCTTCTCTCCTACTAGTGTCTATACGTACACGTAGTCTTTTTTCTTTGGCAAGGTACAATAGTATATATAGCATGAGTTGTGTATGCTTTTGCAAAGAACTGTTTGTACACGTAGAAGATAGATAGAGAGAGAGATGATGATAAGCTATACACTCATATAACAATTGCATGACCTAAATACCTCGCACCTCAACACCATTACAAACTCAACTACTGTGAGTAAGAGAACTACAAAAGTTGAGCCAACTCAAACTAAATGATGGTGTGTAGCCACTAGGCAACTCAACAATATATATACATTTGCAAAACTATTTCATTCTATATACACTAAAACCTACCAAGAAGCTCTCTAATGCAAATTTAAACCACTCTCAAGTTTTGAAAAGAAGACGAAATGAATGAGCACAAAAAATTGCTCTCATTCATTACCTTATGCAGTTATACTGATTTAAACAAAAGAGAGAGAGAGAATAAGTTGTCTATATACTTTCATTCTAAACAATTAATGTAAATCTATTATAAAGTGATTCCAGGAATCTGACAGTTGTAATAATGAGCATTGTTATATACAATGACCTACTCTTAAAATGTTTAAAAATGTCTAATTAAATTCAGTCCAGGGGTAAATTTTTATCTTAGAGAGAAAAACAACAAGCTCTGTAAATGAGATTGAAGGACAGTATAAAATCTAGACATTATAATGTCAAAGGAAAAATAGTATGATATTACATGACCAAGGTAATTCTCTCTCTCTCTACTATGACCAATACACGTTGCACTAAGATTACTACTTTGTAATATAATGCAATGGTTTATATTTATATATAGTGAGTCACACTCTACAATGCAAGTGAGATGAAGGCTCTTTTCTTAGCTTTCGCATCATTGCGAAATTCTTCATAGCCAAGAATTTTATATTGGGCTATGACACAACTATATGTAGCTAGGCATACATACAACCTCTTTGTGTGACTGTGGTCGTGCACAAGAGCAAAAGAGAAAGTCGTCATTGTCAGAAATGAACAATGTTGCACAAGAAAATGGACTTTGTACTGTCTAATCCTTTAGTACTCTGCATCTACCTGAGTTAATGTACCCCCTTCCTTTATAAAGGAAATATAGAGTATAAGACACGTTAGAGACAAAGTGCCAATCAATGTATATGGTAAGTAACACTGTGAGCTTTCTTACCTCACAGTGTTTCCTTCCTGGTGGTCAAAAAATAATAAATGTAATAATGTCGAAATAGAAGATTGAAAGATGAATGTGTATAAATGTTTCTCTATAGATAATATAGTACTTAGGTATAAATTGAATCAAGAGGAAAGAAGAGAGAGATTATGTGTGTGTTTATATGTGTGAATGACATAACGTAATAGTATTTATTTATTATTTTTGTGATATTTGCTCTTGTATGTAATCGTGTGGCTAACCTCTACCTAATTCTTTTACACAAAGCTATAATTTTTTCACTTTGGTTGTTAAATATATATCTAGAGAGTAGTCTGAACTTGGCGTCAACAAACCTACATGCAGGAACCTATATAGGAATTTTTATCTTTTAGAGCTTCTCTCAGTACAAGTCACCAAGTTCATCTCTCTTGCTACATAAATATAGTCCACACAATAATACACTCTACAATATTTGATTGAACTGATATTTGGTAAAGTACCAAGACAAATAAGAGAATTTTCTTCTATTCGCTTTCATTAGATATATAAATAAAAAAATCTTTTTCTTTTGGAATGTTTGAATTTGAAAAAATATAGAATCAAATAGAAGCAGCAAATAAAACACTCTAGTCAATTTAAAAAGCCAAATGTTGACTCTGTATTTTCTGACTGATGTACTTTTTTATATTGTACAACTTGCGCTTTGGAATCATCAAACGGATGTGTATATTGTACGGTAGTTTTATCATCATTCGGAAATCATGTCACGGAGTAAAGAAGCTAACAACCATCTCATCGTCCTCGTCGCTACACACAAGCACATCCACTTACAACAACTACTACTTCTCTTGGCACTTTTTTAACCATTTCCTCAATTGCAAAAGAATGAATTTCAACTGTAAAGCATGTAACTATCATGATAGTATCATCACTACTACTGTCTCCTCAAAATATCTTGTAGCTCAAGGTTTCTCTATACACCACTTTTTAAAGTTAGCAAACGGAAGACTAATTCGCTATCAAATATTTTATATACTAAAAGCATCCGTTCAAGTACACACACAAGTCTGCTTTTTTATACTCAGTTATATATACTTGTAGATGCTAAAATTGTATTAACAAATTTTTTTTTTGATTTCGACTATATATATTTATTTAAGAAATATCAAATCTTAAAGAGGACGACAACATTCCAGTTGACAACTAAGTTTGATTTGATGTATAGCAATTAGTGTCAGAGTTAAGTCTAGAAAAGAATAGTTATTTAGCTTTTGATTCTCGACTGGCTGACGTTGACATGTTGACAAGTGACTAAAAGTTTTGTATATTTACTCCTCGCTGTGGCTTACAATTTATAAAAGCAACCATTAAATTCTCCCCTTTTATATCAAGCTAACGAATACATAGTCAACTGTATATAATATAGAGTAATTAATTGAATTTAATGTGAATAAATGTCATTTGATTCAATTCATATTTTCATCTGTCTTCTTAGACTCTACTCAGTTGTCACTCTAAAAGTAAACTATATATACTATTGTTGTATTGTTATTTGAAAAAAACTCAGTTGGAATTGTGAGTGTTTGCAAATGATACAAAACTAAACTAAACACAATATATCCTATCTTCATCTCAAGCTCTGAAGCAGAACGTAGAAAGGAAATAAGGTGTAATGATTTTACTGCTCAGAAATATCTATGAAAAAAGAATGAGGGAGCAAGTTTTTTAAAAAATTAAATATATCACCATTCAACTCTCTAAAATATACAATGGTTTCATACATATTCTTGACCAACTCACTTAATTTCTACTCAAAGTGTTGTACACAACAACTCTTCTATATACATGTAATATAGTAAAATTTTCAGACATCTTACATAAAATAATCCTTTTATAACACCTGCAACGTAATTTAGAATAGTCTTTATTAGCCTAAACTCAATTCCAACAGTGTATAGTGATGAACATTCAGTGATTACTAACAACCTTCTCTCTTCAATTCTTTGAAATTGTACACTACTACTGTCTATCGTCATGTATTATAATATAATAAAACAAGTAGCCTTGGTATCAACTCAATGTCTAATGAAACTACCTTGGCACCTCAACAAACCTACGTTCATATTACAACTCAAATCTATATATTACGTTATGCTTACATTATAATACATTAAATTTTACATCCATACTATAGAGATACAAAGTTGTATAGCACAGATATAATGTCTTCTGGAATTTTACAATGAGATGAACTGATGATGTGATGTCGTTTATGTACAACTTGCAATGTACAGCAGTCAAGGACAGGAGAGCCAAGTAAGTGATGATGAAACATTTAAGCATAGCAACTACCTTCATATCTACTTAACTTTTATTTTCCAAAGAAACCACAATGTTCACCTCTGTTGTTGCTGCCCACTTAGCAACTTTTTTTATATATTAGGTGCTAATGTCAAAATTCTGAAAAGACTATCTAGTATAAAGAAATCAATGGAATTTAGCTTGGCTCATTTTTCACTCAAAATCTCCTTATATCGCCTAAGTTGGTTCTTATCATTTCGTGGCAGAGCAGAAAAAGTAGAATGGGAGAGAGACGACGCTTTCTGCGCACAAGACTGGAAATGACAAAAAAAATGACTAGAGCTTTACGTAATGGAGAGGGAGAGTATCTACATGTGGCATTGTAGCGTAAGGTAGCAAAATGTGTAGTAGTTAAAGGTCACTGGCCGGTTTGCTAAGAACGCTTCTCTGGACAAAAGCCTTTGCTTACATGCTTCCATGTAGGTAGATAGCCAGCTGGGCTTAAAGCAACTTTATTAAATTTATACACAGGAGGCAGATGTACATTAGGTAAAAAGCCACTTCTTGCATTCTTTGGTGCTGCTACAGTGAGTCTCGGAATTGTTGTTGGGGTCGACGTCTTTGCAAAAAGGAGACGACCTTGTACTGTTGCTTGGAACGCTCTTTATTATAACTACTTTATACTACAATTTTTCTAAGGTGGTAGAGTGAGCGGCCAACGGCCAGACCAGTAGAAATTTACTCTTCTAACATTTTTTGTTGCTCTCTCATGCTTTCAGACCTGGAATAGCCTCAAACCATATTATTCTTTTATTCAAGTTCACACAAAATGAAAACTTCTTCTAATTTTCTATATACTCTTATATATATATATATATATATTTAACAAAGTTTCTTGTAACCTCATACATTGCACAGTTATTACATAGCATATCATAACCCTATCTTTTTGAGCATCTTGCATGCAAAGAAAAACATTGAGCTTTGAAACAAAGTTCAAAAACACTAGTTTTAAATAAACTTACTGAAGTACGGACGATATATATATTATTAATATATGTATTAGATTTTACCTTCAGCTTGAAAAATGTCGTCAAAGACATATTCAACTTGTAATACACTGAGTGCAAGGTCGACCTCACTTATTTTTATATAGTATACAACAACAATATTTCATAAAATATAATAAATGGATCAATGTAAACATTGCATAGAGCAATAGCCTTTCTAATTGCATTCATAAACAATACATGTTTTTTATATTGTAACATGTAAATGCAATTGCAACTGCAACATCAACTCACTCAGCTATCTCTCACGTGATTCTTCTGATTGGATTGACTTCACCCATCACATATCGTGCTACAAATGAGATCAGTATGTGGTACATTGTAAAGTCAATACATTGTCAAACAAGAAAAAAACAAGCTGTAAGTAACCCTTTATTCTTATAAGAAGAAACACACACACAATGTGAATGGGAAACTCTTTTTACAACAACATTGTTGCAAATGCAAGTAAACTGCAACTTCAAGAAGAAAAATAACTGCGCATTACATTCCCCTGAGCTAGGTCAAGTTGCGAAATAAAGTGTAAGGCAGAAAAAAAACCTCATACTTTCGGCTTCAATTTGATGCATATTATTATTATTTATTTCTTATTGGCATACCACATATACGTTTTGAATGTTGATTATAAAGCTAGGTACATATGTATATACTATCTCTCTCTCTTTTGTGATTCACTTTGGATAGTTCTTAGAAGCGTAAGAATGTTTCATCATCATCTGAGATTAAATTGTGAGTAGGTGGGAAATGTTACCAAAGAGAGACATAGATATATCTAACTGACATAATTCTTTAGCTCTTCCTGGAACATGAGAGAGAGAAAGTTTTTTGAGCCTAACCCACATACACATAAGAACTAAAGCACTGGTCAAATAACGTTTTAGCCAATAAAAAGTATTGATAAACTAATATTTTTTTTTGGATAGAATTGAAGGCGTAGTGTGATTGTCGTATAAACTTTTTTGCTAAAGCATAGGGCGAGGACACAATATTTTACTCTATAAGACATTTGCAAACAAATAGAGAGCTTATAGTAGTAGAGGAAAATGTCAAAATACTATGGCTGTGATCGATTTGTGTTAACGTCGTAGCAAGTATTTGTTGAAGTAATGACAATATCAATATTGTGGAAGGTTCCTTCCTAAGAGTAGTAGCCTCAACTTTCAAAGTATGACATAATAATATATGTATATACCTTGTACTTGAGACATAGCCCAGAGACTTTTGTATTCTGTATAGTCTATATATAAGTATATGTAGGAACATAAACAATGTATTAGAATACATACACTACGCCAATAATTTTTATGTCAACTTTCAAATAGTGACGTTAGCACTTTTTCTCTTTCATACTATGACCACTGTCTACAACTTCTATGTTGTCATCATATAGGACTTAAATTAGACTATTTCTTTACAAATTTTTTTTAAAACAAAATCAGAATACAACGCTAATTCTACATATAATACCACATTGAGAAACGATTTATGTAATATGATAATCTAACTATTGTATGCTCTTTCACACAAGTGTGAGAGTACAGTAGTTAACTCTGTGGACCATTTCCAGTCTCCTTCACCTAAATACATTTTAACATCACAATATAAAGCAAAATCCGATGCACACTACATATACTCTCTCTCTCTCTCTCTTTTCTTTACCTCTAGAAGAACTCACCTAGATATTAATATTGCAAATCACATACACACACACTTTAGGAAGTCAATGAATACACCACCACACAATAAGGTGTGCTTCATGTTCTTTTTTTTTGTACTACTACTTGTAATATATAATAAGAGCATTAGTAATGTCTTTTTGATTTTACACGTTCAAATATTGTTGTTATCTCCAATGTTGACGTTCTGTAAGTTTTTCTATTTGTCAATATATACATTTTCTCTATTTTTCTACCATATATCCTATACTGCTATATGTATATATATAAATACATATAACAAAACAAGTTGGAAAAATATTCTCACATTCTTACATCAGCCACAACTCATGTGACAATATTGAGATAGATATATAATAACCTTCGACCATGATATTTATAGAATGAAATGAGATGTCTTTCATCAGATGAAGATAGCTAAAGTACATATATAAGCTCTACATCATAAGACTTTTAAATATCCAGACACGCCTTTGTACCCACCTACAAACCTTCTGCATCTCGGTCCTTATTTATCATATTTTTTTAATCTTCTTTCATCAAGAATCTCAAAACATATGTTGATGTAGACAAAACTCTGTTAAGAGTTGAGACACAACAACAAAATGATACATATAATATATATTTACTACCATTATAGCCCTCCTCCTACAATTTATTAAAATTATAAATTATGGTTTATAAGAATCGTAATATTAGTTCCTTATTGTGCCCACATGCATAAATTTTTCAATCTTCTAACTACTTAAGATTTTCTGTTATGTGAAAAAAGAGTTTTGAAAATTAGAGGCTTGGCTTGTTGACAATTTTATGGTTTTGGAAAGTAGAGAAGTAGTATTATAGCTTGAGCAAAAAATGAATTAAAGAGTAGCCCAAAAATGTAATCCACAAAATAGTCATAAAACCATAGTTGAGTTTTTATAACAATCAAATTTTTGTTTAAACAACTTTTTTTTCATGTACTACGTTTGTAAACATTTATATTTCACCTTCAATAAAATACGTTTAGTACTAACCACATGTTTGTTAGATGTACATATGCATATTTCTAAATAATGTATCCTGGTTTGTTGAGTTGCTCAATTTACTCATTGATGATTATATTAAATTTCAAAATGCTAACTTGGTTAGTACTACAATCAAAACATTAGAGTTTTTACCACTTATACATACATATGTAAGTAACCTTCGGCCTGTCAATCAAAATATATATATAGGTATGCCACCTAAGCAAAGTATGTTACGTATTGGTACCAATAGCTAGAGAGATGCAAGAGAAAAAAAATGTGTCCTTCTTCAAGATAAATTTCTAGTATTGCAAAACTTTTGTACTCTTCCTTCAAATGTTGTTATGCCAATTAAGCATCTGACTACATATACGCATCATATATTACTATATAACCTAACCACATAATGATCAATATCTTATTCTCTTCAACAATTGTAAGTTTCAAAGAAATATTTAATCAATATTCAAAGGGTGTAACAATTGGGTTTTCTAATGATGCTTATAGTTTCTACTGTAATGTATATATACAATTCTAGTCATCAACATGCAATAACAATAACAGCTAAAACTGCGTGTTTTACACAACTACCCTTCTGACTAATTCATTAATTCCAAAAAAACATATTGCGATGATGGTATATAGTGTGGTCATTACCGTCATTATCATCATCAGTCTAACCGATAACAGAAAAGTTGTCATGAGTTAGTGTACTAGTAAATATAAACACTAACAACGTAGACTATTTTACCCAGTGCGTACGAAAGAGAGATGAATATATATATATATAGAAGGTATAGAGTGATAAAAAAACATTGTAATAAAAACCTAGTACTTGAACTAAAGTTGAAATTCATTCACATCTTTCTCTTTGATCTGATTCAAAACAACTAACTTGAATAGAATGGTATATATGTAGATGATTTTAAGCCTCTCTCATATTTTTTCTACTATTTATTTATTCTCACTCTATGTACTCTCATTTAATCTCAAGTGCCTGCAACAACAACGTAGTATTAGAAACATCAATTGCATCCTTTTTCTTACTTGTGTACTAGAGTGTATAACTACACTTACTACATTTTGCTTGTCATTTTTTGCACTTGCACTCAAGCTGCAACACAACTGTACCAGGAACTATGTTTTAAATACATAGTATAATATAAGACATTGCATACATATAAATTCCATCATGAGGACGATGATTCTCTTTGACAAACACAGGCAGGAGCATAATAAAAATAATAACGGTTGCTTCAAGTTATCACAAGCATAAAGAACCTAGCCTAACCAGTAATTAAATTTAATCTACTTGGCCACGTTTTTCAAAGAGCTTAACTCACTTTAACAAGAACGAAAAGAGAGCTCATTACTAGTATAAAATAGTAAAAGCGAAATATTATGAGGAGAGCCTACAACACATATAAACACTTTAATGTTTGTGTGTATATAATTATGCTATTGCAAAATCTGTTTAGGAAAATTGTAAACTATGATATAAAAAGAGACAATAAAATTGTGTGTGTGTGTATGAGTGATTATCCTCTATATCAACTCTTAGAGTAGCAAACATGTAATATATATGGGATTTACCTCTATGTGTTTTACCTACTTAACTAAGTTAATGGTTACAAAATTACGTGGGAAATGGGAAATAAATATGACCATGATGATGGTGAGTAGTATAACTAACTATTTAGCTCTGAGAACTAAGTATATCTAAATTGGATAGTTTAAAACTTCAAATTTGTGTGTCGTGATCTATCTCTTATAGTGTGCTTGCTGCGTATTGTTTTGTTGTTGATGTTACTCAAGTGCATTTACATCTATTACATTCCATTACCAGTTTATGAAACTTGTACCTAGTTTTTAGCGTATTGGATATTTCCACTAGACACAGAGAGAGAGACAAGCATTAGTGGAAAATCCCTTGCGATTGCGAGCTCTATGGGACTTTTGTTTTGCTTTGTAAGTCTATGTAATGTAGTGAGAATTCCAGAAAAAGATTTCTACCTCATTAATACCACCGAGAGTTGTAAATTGCCTCAAGTAATACAAGCTTACTACACATACAGGTAAGTAATAAAAGTATGTATCTATATGTAGTAGTAGTAGTACCAAGAAGGAAGTCACGCAAATGGTGCTTCAGTAAAGAGAAAGAGAGAGAGAGAACGTTTCATAGAAATGTGACGTCAGCAGTCAACATCACATTGGAATTTTCATATTCAAATTATGATTATCTAGTTACGACACACATTCTACACACACACATTCTACATTGTACTGTGCTGTGGAGTTGAGTATTATATACTATTACTATTACAGGATAGTGTGCTTGCTAATACTTCTATAATAATATTGCAAACTCTTTTTTTGCCAATTCATTGCATTGTAATCAGTATACGCAGTAGTAGGTTGGTTATGTCGTTAGTTCGTATAGACACTAAATAACATTTAGGAAAGAGATATATAGAAGATATATAGTAGAAGTACTTTTTGCAGTTATGTACACCTACTCTCTCATAGAGAATGTAGTGTTTAGATATTACCATTGAATTGAGCACTACCTCCATTTTATACCGTACAATAACAATGCTCCTTAGCCACAGTACCACAACAAAATGCACTGTGAGCCTATGAAAAATAGCAACAATGCAATACACAATGTTGTACTCTGATGCTATGCTAAGGTATATAGACACAATCTTTTGAGTACTATAGCATAACAGCCTTTCTCACACAATTTTCATCACTCTCACCTGGTCACTAAAAAAACTTCTACGTAGTACTATAAACATGAAGCATGCAAAAAGAAGTCCTTTCAACTTGCCTTGTTATTATATACCCATGCCACTACACAATGTTTTTGTTATTGCAGGATCTATGCACTTATAATGTCTTTACCTGTTGACGTCATGAGTCAAAATCACATGCTAGCTTTTGTATTATCCCCATACAAACAAAGTTGTTTATGTACGTACTATATACTTACTCCTATATAATAATAAAAGACATGTGTCTTTTGCATGTAGAGCTTTGTAGGAAAAAACCAAAAGTCGTAATTCATTCGTTTACTTCCATTTGGTATTATTTTTGTTCTAAATTCCTTATGTCCTACTCCTATGTTTTTTGTGTACAGGTGAGATAGATGATTCAAGTTTTCCTTTCGCTTGTTGTTGTTCCCTAATGAATAAAATAGAATGCCAAAAAAGATTGCTACCGTCAAACTTTTTTCTTGTGAATATTACTGTGACGTCGTAGTTTTGCTTCGTCATCTCAAGTTTGTCAACTAATCCTTGAGAATGTTGACAAAAAAAGGTAAGGATAGGTTGAACTACTGTATAACGTTTTGTATACTAATGTACGATGTCAATTACCGATATGAATAATGCTCATCTCATCTGTGTATTTATATAGCTAGTCAATATAGTATCAATTATATATACTAATCGAATCTACTACGTATTTAGTCAAAATCTGGCACAATTTGATTCAAAAGGTGAAATGACATTTTATTAGCTCATATATATATTTCTATATATCTCAAACTATGAGAAGGGAAAGGCCTATCAGTATATATAGTAAAGTGTCTAACAGTTCATAAGAGAGAGAGAACAGGTTGAAATGAACATTGAACCAAGTGAGACACAACAAACAAACAACTACTAACTCTACTACTATTATACTACCTGTAACTAAGGTATGCGCTCGATTGGTAGGTTACACTTTTGCGTTGTACTCTGACCTCAATAAAAATATGCAGGTAGGATATAAAGTGAGTGAGTGAGAGAAGAGAGAAAATTTGACAGGTATTGTTGTAGTAGTAAAGTAATAGCGGTAGTCTAGTCTTATGGTCGATGTGCATTAGAATGTATGGAAATTTTGTTATGAGATAATTGCACTTTTGCACGGTCATGTATATAAGTATATGCCTCAAGTTACGTACGTACTACCATACAAAAAGATAGAGTATACATTGTTGTCTCGTTAGAGAAGTGGTAAGTAGTAAAGTCGTTGTTGTTATTATTATTGTTGTTGTGTGTAGAGTATATATATATATAAAGTATATATACTTGATATATTAGCTATTAGTTTTAAGTTAAAGGGACTTTTATATATGCAACTCATATAAATGTTTGCATCTTACTATGTATTATACTATCTATGTTGACGTTGAAACCAACATTTTAGCTCAACTCTTCACTCAACAGCAACAACATTGTAGTATTGTTGCATTAGAAAACATTCCGCACCTTGCTCACTACAACACCGTTATATTGCTGCAAGTTTTTTTTACTCTTCTTAGATACTATAATACTTTTCTCTCTAAGCAACTAGGTAGATACTACTATAAGTAGAGATAAGCTATGTTTTTAAATGTAATTTAGTAGAATACATTGCAATTCTTGTATATTAGCTAAAGCTTCTTCTTTATATGAGTGAATTTTACTATTGTTGTGCTAAATTTCGTTTTTAGAGTTGGATTGAGAACATATAACACATTTTTTTATATTTTAGATATTATTCTAAAATAAGTAAATCGTCAATGACATTAAATTGAACTTTGATCGTCTGTTGTTAATGATCAAGTTGAATGTCTGTAAAAATCTTGAGGTCGTCCTTCTATAATTTGATAGTACCTTTAGCTGACTCAGAGTACAAGTGAATGTCCTTGACTGGAATAAACTTGAAATTGCTTAAGCTATGGGTTTTAAATGCTGATGACGCTAATTATGTTTCTATGAATGAACTTCTTGATAAAGTCTACACTAGTTTATATATAATA
Source organism: Oncopodura yosiiana (assembly GCA_009869805.1). NCBI lineage: Eukaryota > Metazoa > Arthropoda > Collembola > Entomobryomorpha > Oncopoduridae > Oncopodura > Oncopodura yosiiana. The sequence continues at coordinate 33,157 of VCNE01011394.1, forward strand.
TATGGGCTAAATATCATCAGATCATAGTCCGGGATCGGTTTTTGGCTACTACGTATAAATAACTGTTCATTTGTATGAGTCTACACTATTTTAATTCTGTCTCGTGCAACTACTAGTTCTTTTTATGTAATATCATTTACTCTCTTATAACTACAAACACTCATCTCATCTAATGAAATCATTTTTTACATCTCTTCACACTATAATAATGATGATAGTGATGATGACGGCAATGATAATATTATCATCATTCTGAGTGACTGACTGTTGTATGTGCATGTCTTAGTTTCATGGCTACCAAAAAGTATTTCAGATTATATCACTTATATTTAATTCGCATGGTGATTTCGTCTCTCTGCACAGTCTAGTGGGAAAGGTCTTAACCTGTTTCCAAAATTCTCTCTAGGCTGAGCTCTTCAAGTTTTTCACTTCACATCTTTCCGAGGATAAAGTTATATAAGCCATGAATTAAATGACCATGATCTATCTCTTACTATATATATGAGACTCTGATGATTGTGAGAGAGCCATGAGTTCACAACAATCAATGAGCCTTGACTCAAAATTTAGAATTGAAGGATCTTCCTTCCAAAATATTACAAACACCTGTCACTGTTCTATTTATACATTTATCAACTATATACGTATATTTCTGTCTGACCTCGGTCTCTCACTCAGTGCGAATATCATTTTTACCTGGAAAATTTTTATCATAAAATTGAGAACACCTGTCGTTGTATTTAGCCTTCCTGAGATTTGTTGAAATTCAAAAACTTTCTCATTTTATTTTATACAATACACACCAACTATATCTGTACATACATCATTGTACGACACAAATTCTCATGTAAAATCAGCATTATTCATACCACCTACGCACATATCGTTGTCAAGCATAAGTATTGTGTAAAGTATGTTCTAGGAAGCAAATTTAGCTTCTTGTATGACGACAAACCAGAGCAAATTTTAAAATACAATTTAAACAAGCTTCATTTGAAACTCACACCTTGAAGCACTACTACTTTGGCTTAGGTATCTATCACAAATTTTTTTTGTTTGCTATTCTTTTATTATTGGGAAAGGTAAGGTAAAAGAAGAAAAATCTGCTAGCCACATTATGAATGCATGTATGCTACGCTCCTATATGTGTCTTCTCTACACAAAATCCGACTCAACAACTTCTCACTGTTGTTGGCACTCTAACTACACTACATTGTATTTCATTTTGAAAAGGTAGCAAAGTTGCAATATGTTCTACTATATTATAGCGTGAAAGACGTTTGAACATTTTCTACTCACAACATTATCTACACAAGAGAAGAAGAAGAAGAAGAAGAGATATCTTCAAAAGAGAACAACAGAGACCATTGTACTTTAAATAGAAGCAACACATCTATTCTTATATTTAGTCCTATTTAAGAAACAAGAAGAAGAGAGAGAAAAAAGTTCTTTCAATGCAAAATTGCCAGCTGAACCAGGGCAGCGTAACGGAGTCTTAGTTTAAAAAAAGTACTAGCTTTTTAACTAACTAAAAGGATAGTTTAATACATTTCTCTCTCTCACTCTCTAATAACTTATATCTGAATTGTTATAAAACTTTTATACTAAAGAAATTATTTCAGATAATATCTTTCTGCAATGTTTAATGAGATATAAAAGCTAGCTGCAATATATATATTTTTTGGTCGATTTTTGAAATAATAACTTGAATCCAACACACATTTGTAACGCTATGTGAAAATTGTTGGGATAGGCAAGGTACAAAATGATTGGATTTCTTCTTACACTTTTATATATATATATATAGAACTTTGCAATGGTATATATGTACGTGCCAGAACAATATAATGTATTTTTATAAGAATAAGTATAAAAAGCACCTTACCGTCAAAATCGGTGTACATTGACTCACGAAGGGTGGCACCAGAACCAAAGTCAATCAACTTTAAATTATGTGTTTTGGCATCTACAAGAATGTTCTCATCCTACAATGACAAAAAGAGAAAAAAAAAGTTATCGAGTGTTAAACATCAGCTATCAAACAACCATAAAATATATAACTAGGCATTTTTTAAAGAAGCACAAAAAATAAGACTTTGATCCATTTCGTACAAATTGATAGATCTAACATATATCATAAAATAAATCTTTTAACTGCCCTATCACAATATGCACTTCATGACTCAACTCTCTAAGCTACCTTAATAAAAATGACTTTGCAAAAAAATCCTAAGAATTGCATGCGACACAAAAAAGATATTTCACCGTTGCTGTCAACCATATCTCAGAATAATAGACAATGAAAGCTACACTAAATTGTTTTATTACTTATATTTTTCAATCTTTAAAAATTATACCACAATATTTTGAATGGACACTATTTATGTGCTACTACTACTTTATATACATAGATATACAATCGAGCATTTCGTTCTACTCTCATTACTACTATTATTATATTTTTCCTTACTAGAAGTACTACGATGTGACTATAAACTCAATCTTAAAGATTTCATTTTAGATGTAAAATGTTGAGAGAGAAAATGTATTTGATTCTACCTCTCTCTATTATTCTTTTGGCCAAGAATTTATAGCATATATTCTTTTTCTCTTTAGTATTAAATCAGCAGGTTAAATAAAATTCTAAAATTTATATGAACTACAGGTAATATTTTATTGTATACCTTTTATTTAATATAATAATAATCTGATATTAAAACCTTTTGAAATACTTTTGTAGTTAGGTAGCCAGTTGCATCATTTTTTGACATTTTTAGCACTACAGTGGCATCATCATGGAAATCCCCTACTAATAATTGAATACGTACGTATTCTTTCTATGCTAACATTTTATCAAAACACTTGTCATCCATAGAATGGTATGTTATCAACTGAAAAACCCTATAACAACTAATATACTTTGTTTAACTATAATGTGGTGGTTTACTGTACAAACTGGATATATGTATGTATATATATGTATATGTATCATTGTTTATTCTGAAGATTACAAAGTTCGCGACTCTTTGTGGTTGTCTACTATGTCTGTCTGTCTGACTGAGTCTTTCAGAGTAGGTGGTATTTCGGTATTATATGTTACAAGTGCAATAACTCTCTCAAGTGTTTCCTGTCCAGTTTAGAGAGATTAGTTTGAGCTAATAGATATCACTATTATATACATAGTGAGCGTATATGTATATTTGACATGCCAATTTATTTCTCTGGAAATACAAAAGGTTTAGACAGCCAGTTCAAATATCACAGGTTGTTTGAGTTATGTTAATATGTAGCAAACGAAACTTAAAAGAGTCGGCAGACAAAATTTCTTAGTCTTAATTTTAAATCTGATAATAAGTCTTTCTACACTTGTGTCTGATGATGTTTTTGAACTTTTTTATTTTCCCCTTCTTTAACTTAAATCCATAATAGATCGATCATCAACTACATTCCTCTTCCCTTTTTTCAAGTTTTTTCAAGACTTTCAACTTTTAACCCATAGCAATTTACATTTTAGCCTCAGAAAAAATACAGAGAGAGATAAAGTGTCAACAGGTCATCATCATCAATTGCTACCATCATATTATGCTAAGATTGAAATAATGAAAGGAAAAATGTTACAAGAGAAAAATACGATTACTTCAAAACTATGTATATTTTAAATGAATGAGAAAAGGCTCAATGAGTTTATCATAAGAATTTGTCCTTCTTTCAACTTATTCAAGTTTGACTTTTTCTTATGTATAAAGTCATTATTTTGTGCAGCTGCATCTTTCGTGATTCAATACTTTGTATCAATTATTCACGTTGTTTTCTCATTAAAAGCCGACTCTGCTTTACATCAGCAAAAATTCCTCACTTTGGACTCTAGTTGATTCTGATAAGTGTTACTATGAATGATTTTGCAATATATATATGGAGAGAGAAAAAACATATTGACTATAGATTATCACTCAATGTATATAATGAATGTATAGTATTTATAAGAGATAATTATGAGAGCTAATTGGGAAAAACATAAATTCTCCAATATAATACATTTCTCCTGAATGACTTTTGTTCAAAATGAATGGATCAAAGTTCGTCAAAAAAGTCTTATCAAATTGCAAATATAGAAAATAAATAAATAAATATTAAAAAAATTATCATACCTTGATATCTCGATGAACTACGCCAGCATCATGACATCGAATGATAGTTTTCACAATTTGTCTGAAAAATTCACGAGCAACTTGCTCTTCCAGAATACCTTTTTCAGTTATGTAGTCAAATAAGTCTTTAACAGGCTCTGGTCTTTCCATGATTATGATGAAACTGTCATTTCTCTCGTAGTAATCTATTAGTTTAATGACGCCGTCAATATGCGAAACTTTACATAGTAAGTAAACTTCTAAAGGAACTCTGATCCCGTTCATCTATAAAGAAATTTAAAAAAGAAAATCATTAGTACATTTTAGTTATTAAATACATCATCACAGCAAATGCAACAGGAAATATAGAAAAGAATATAGACATTTTGGAAGAAAGGACATTTCCGCTATGCAAGTTATGCCTACTGTAACTTTAGACTCTGTACATCCTCTGAATGTTACATCCACCATATGAATCTATACTATAAATATATATGATGTTACAGAGAGATGCATATGAAATCTTGTTGTTCGTTTGACTCATGCTGAACACATGAGATGACTGATGAATGATGAAAAATTCCAAAACTGCCTGCAAGGGATACAATTGCCATGAGATCAACAGTCATACATTTGTGCTATGTGCCAGTCATGTTGCTAAAGTTCACGTCATCATCATCAGTGACAACATATTACACGTACATAGCACTCATTCACTCACTGCTCTGACTCATAGTCACATTTTCAGAGTATAATACATACTAAACCCACATGCCTTTTCTCATATTAGTAAATACACAGATTGTACACAAGCTATAATCTCATTCCATTACAGAGTATACAACTAATATTTTGAACCGATGACGTACGTCATTCTCACAAAAAAACTGTACACAAAAAACAATGATGCTTTTATGGTGTATAGTGCAATGATGTGCATGTGGGCTATTATAATCTATACGTGAGAGTGTATATGCATATTTTTGTAAGAGTAGAAGAGAATGTGATGAAATTCGTCATCTAGTACTTTCTTTCTTAGAATTTACTTCGAGACTAGGATATGAGTCAACATTGTCTTGAAACGGAAATATGCGAGTCTATTTGTCGAAAAGGAAAAAAGGCAGATTTAATCAAACAAGTGATGGTGGTGCCAATAGTCTGCTTAGTTTTTAATCTCTGCTGTATTTTACTATATAATTGTATTAGTCATGCATAAAAATTTATGACTATTTATGAGACCACAAATGTATGACTAAGTGTATGATACTCATAATATGATTAAAATAGTAGTTAATAATTCTCACGCTTTTCATTATAGTAAATGCTACTACTATATAAATAAAAAATTAAAATGTTAGTTAGCCTCACACTAGGAATAAATGATTCGGAAGTTCATTGAGAAGGTTCGGTACAAAAAAAGAAACACGAGATTCGCAGCAATGATTCATTCAATTCATAATGTAGAGATCTGGTGATAAGTACAAAGTTTTTTTTGAATGGAAATCTATTATGTTTATGTATACTCCAAATAATAGCAAAGTATATACAATTGTACAAATATACACATGTACAATGTGGAGCAGAATTCTGATGAGTTTGCCTTTTTTCTCTCTAATGTATGTCAATGTTTATATTGGAAGTATGTACTTTCACTTGTTATTTCATATGAAAACTATGTAATATGATGATTTTACTATGGAAGTCAATGTGTGAGTTTTATAGAAATTCACACATATTTATTACTACTCAGTAAAGCCATACAATATATGTTGTAGTAATGTGAGAGATTTATTCATTTCAATGGAAATGACATCATTCTACTACATAACTCCTCTTTCATTCAGAGTTATAAAACTTGGAGGAAATCGTATTGCCTAGATTATGAAATCTTTCCTATCCATTAATAAATGAATGGGCAAATGTCCTTTTCAAACAACTATAATACTTACAAATAATAATATAGAAATTAAAAAAGTCTCTCACCTGTTTCCACTCAGTGACTTTGACTTTGGATACATGTTTGATAGCAACCTGTATAGAATTTAGAATTTAGTAGAACTCACTTTATTTTACTCGATATACCTAAAAGAAAGAAAGTTTAAAAAGTTTGCACTATACTTACAGCTAATCCATCTCTCAGTCTTATTCCAGCGTAAACGGTACCGAACCCGCCTTGACCTAATAGGTGACCCACTTTATACGCTCTTTCAAATGGTTCACGGGACGGCATTACTACACAAAAAAGTGGGTAAAAGGTGTGTAATTAGACTTATCATGTTGTATTAAAGATGACAATGTCTTTCTATGTCTACTACTTTATATTTAAGCATTGAGCTCACCGAATTCTCTCATTTATTATTTACGCTTGACATAGTTCATTATAACTACTTGAGTAAATATACAAGACTCTAGTAAGTACTCTATGTATATATATGGTTCATAGATTTAACTAAATTAGAAACTTACAAGACGGAAGGAAGAATATATGAAATGTACCTGTGTTGTTTATATTTGCTATTACTACTTGTTGTGTCTCAGCAATATATTATACAACTTTGTTGATTACTCTCTCTCTCTCTGACTAGGAACATATGCAAGGAGCGAAGCATTTGTGTCATATTTATCTAATTGTTTTCTCTATGTCTACGACTTTATACATGAGTAAGTAAACAACTAAGCAAACATATATCTATGCATATACGAGTGTGATTATTTCCTGAGAATTGTGTAAAATTTAATTAGCAAATTAAACCTCGACATTAAATTAGCTTTGAATACATACTGAGGCTAAGTAAGTAATCTGTATATAGACACTTCCTAAAAGTCATTTCACTTTGCTAAGCTCAGGTTTCATAATGTGTCTATATCACCTAATATATGAAGAATAAAAATTTTGACTATGTGACTAATATTTGTTAATAAGGTTTGAAGGAAGTATACAAGTTACAAGTTGTATGATGATGAGTCTCAATTTGCCTCCTTATCTGATTGACACATTGATTGACTTAAGAATTCGGTAAACTCATTTCATGCTTATAGTAGTAATGACGGTTTATATATATACATATTAAGAAATAGATAATATATTGTAGGAATGTTGAAATTACTTGGAGTAAATTTATCCTTATCCATACTAGAATATCCTAAATTATTAGATCCTAAATTACTTCCTATATTATTAGCGTTAAATATATTGTTTCCATTTGAACAACACGTCGACGTCGTAGAACTAATTGTTGAAGAACTATTGGATTGGGGAATCCTTTTCGACAACATTTCCACATAGTTTTTCATTTAGACTTTTTTCCAAAAATTTTCTAAAGTGATATACACACTTTAGCACCACATCAATTTGAATTGATAGTAATAGTATAAAAGATTTGTTTTATTTAACACTCTACAAACAACTATTTTCAGTTGATTTGTAGACAAACCAATGTCTCACTTAAGTAAACAGTCTCACTTAATATTATTTATTCCGTATTTCCAAAATTTTTTTTTATCCAAATTGGATTCAATTATAATCCACATATGATGAAGATATCCAAAACTTTATAAAAGCTATTCTCCACAAAAATGTGAAAATCACAATTATATCTCACTTTTAGTTGTAATAATTCGTAATATGTAACTTATTCCCCCTTATTACAAATGCACTAGCATAACAATACCAACTGTCAAATTTTGACTTTTTGGTAGTTATATGAACCACTTATTGGGTTTAAGACAGAATGTATCTGATGTTGTCAAGAAATTAAGACTGGAGAAATTTTTTTCACCAGTGTAAGAACAACAAGTATTGATGATGAAGTCAGAATTGTAACTGACTGTTATGATTTCAAGTCAACTGACTTTGTTTATAAATTCAACTCACTGTATATGAAGTAGAGTAGAATATATATACTATAGGAGATATGATGATAGTACTCCTGTAGTGTATAGTAAAGGCTTTATAATAACAGTATGTTGGATGAACCAACGTGAAATCTCTCTTTACACTTGGGTGTCTAAACGTCAACTGACTCAAAAGTGCAGTGTCTTTACACTCGTTATAGCAAGAGAGAGAGAGAGAGAGAAAAGCTTTGGACATTGACCGTCCATATGTATTATAATACAAACTACAATTACCCCCACAACTAAAATATTATACCGCTCTCAGTCTGGCGGGACGCGTGCCAATGACCCGAAGCATTTTCAATGGCTCAAAGTTATAGTCAAAATTTTGGGGAAACTAAGAAATTGGAAAAAATCATTTCAAATCAGGTCATTAATTGGTCAAAATTTGAGAAAAACTTGACCAGACAGAGGAACTAGATGTTGTGATGGCAAAATGTAAGTGGGAAGGTTTGAGATCCCCTTCAAGATGGATGAGATTCCAGGGATGTATGAAAAACCAATGAGTGGCAAAATGGGGGAGAGAGATACAAACAGCGTCCCATTCAGCCCAAGCTTCTCTCTTTACACACATAGAGTAGAAAATCGTAGTAAAAACGTATATTCATTATATTCCCTCGCTTTGTGTGCCTGATTCTCACACAAACTCACTATACTCTATGCTTCAATTCTGTCATTCCATATCCAGCCCTGCATATTTTTCCGTAACCCCCAATTCCCGCTCAAAAAACCAAGAGAATCAGTGGATTTACCCCAACAGTGAGTGTCTACGAACTATGGCATTACTCTATGGCTTACTCTTTACTACTACAACTCTTGCTCACGAGCATCATCAATAGATTTTCTAATATACCCAGCGCTAGCGTTGCTGCAACCAAAAGTATACTTTAGGCTTCAGGATGGATGATGCAAAATACTACGACTAGCACTGACTGACTGAAAGAGAGAATCTATCGCACTTTGAATCACTCTATTTTTGTATATATACAAACATACTGCAACTTTACATCTTCAGATCAATAATAACAAATGATTATATACATATATAGTACAGGTACACGTAGACTCCGTATATGAGATTTCTTTTAATACAAGCATTATTTCTACTCTACTCTTGTCATTTCCAAAAATATGAAAGCATAAAATCTAGAGATGTTGGTAAGATGCTAGTTTAGTGTAGCGGATGTTGTGAACTTTAGTCTAGTCTGGAGTCTCAAAAATATTTTGTGGTATCAAAGCAAAGCGCATGTGGATCTTTGTAGTAAGTATATAATATATATATATATCCTCTCTTACTACTATATAGAAATGTTATATCACTTTGAGATTTTAGTGAAGGAGTATTACAACAACAAGCATGTTTCTCTCTCTCTCTACTGTTTCAACAAACTCTTTACTCACACAACTGCTAAGGCTACATCTTCCCGCCGATGTCCATGAACCTCCAAGGTCTTCTAATATTCTATACACCCAACCCTTTCCATTGCATGTATAGCAGAGTACAAAGACGTTCCTTCGTCTTTAAGAGTTTTTTTTCTTCTCTCGACAAAGAGTGCATTGTACCAGAGAAGAAGAAGATAGCTGAGTGAGGATCTCACAAAACACTGGAGTGGATGTGAACTGAAATTGTAAATGGCGTAATAGCAGAGGAGTTACTAGTAGATTTGTAACCACATATGGCTCGGCATGCACCAACATTATTATTACCTGGTCTGGTATGTAAAAAGTTACATCTTCTCTTTTTTGAATCTCTTTAGCTACACAATGGAATTCAAGGATATATGTACTTCTCTCCTACTTGCATCTTTTATAACAAAACGTCTTATACATAGACATTCTCTCAGAGTGCAATGCATCATAGTACATGCTTCTTTCTTTCCCGCCTGATTTTTTCTTATAGATTGAAAATCCTTGATGATTATTTGTCTCAAAGCGTTTTTTATACATGCTACACGCCACATGTTATTGTAGAACAAAGTAAAAGGACATAAGAAGTAAAAAACAAGTGATCTTGTTCAAAGGAGTTTAGTAAATTAAATTATAAAGAAGCCAAAGGTAAGTAGACACAATATATTACATGTATATGTTTTATATGACATCAATTCATAACATAATTTTATAGTCTACACTTTGTAGGCTGCTCATCATTATGTCTTATAGATACACGTGTACGAGCAAGAGCAATCGTCAAGTGTACATATGTATGCGAGATCAATTTTGACAAATGTCTCATGATTGTAGACTTGTCCTTTGCTCTCTCAACTTCCTTTCGCATATTATGTTGATTAGTATATTTTACAAAAGTTGCTTCAAAGGCGCTTACTCATTCAGTGGACATTGTAATTAAGTTAAATGCGCACCTGTTTGGTTACATCAACTATACTACACTCTTGTCCTAGACAAGTCACAGACAGACAGACAAAAAGGCTATTACGTTTTGCACTACTAATGCAAGTTATTTAGTTAGGAAGCATTGAAAATCCACTTTCAACAACATTCGTCTACGCATATTAAACAAGTATATATAAGATCATATTATAATAATGTATATCTTATTAGTAGAAGTTGAAAACTCAACAATCAAATCCTATTGCAAATTCCCATTTTCTAAGAGACACGACATCATCGCAGTGTACATTTCTACTGTAATATACTTAAAAAATGTAGTCAAGTTATGTACACATATACTGTTGAGTTTGAACTCAGGTTAATATATCTCTATACGTTATAATAAAATAAATTGACTTTCCTTTCCTTCTAACTATAATATAATATTATATAGTCTTGAGGCAAAAAAATACATAACATATGCATATATATGTTACTACATGTATTTCTAATTTGTAATATTGAATATTCACAATACTTTGTAATAAATGTTTGTTAACTTAAGACGACATGTTGCCTATTACATCGACTATATAGTTAGGCTTGGTGTGTTTTCTCTCGTCAATAAATTGACTTCCTCTACTTCTTACCTTGTCTTTATTGACCTCAATTCAATTCTCTGTCTGAGCATTGCATATTAAATGTTTTAGTATATCCTTTAAGAGTTGTATGTGGAACTAGCTGTATATATATAAGCTAACTGTTGAAAGTGAGTCGGCATCAACAAAGCAAGAGTCACTCATTGTTTCACCAACTATTGCATATATTACGTGCTTTGCACGCTCAGATATGTGATCGCAATGAATTTTAGCATTCTCATAAGTAGATATAGGTAGGTATCTTTACTACTATAGAAGAAAGCTCAAATACGGAAGAAGTAATAGAAGCAAATGAAATGAAATTTTGATTAGAGTTCTAGCTGCATTACTTTAAAAAATAATTTATAGAATTTTATTATCTACCTTATATATCATAATACGAGTTTATATGTGTCTCGAATTTTATAAAAGTAGTTTCTTTTACTACTTTCTGAATAACCAACAATTTAAAAACTTTTTGAACTAGGACTCTATATCAATTGTATGTATGACATGTCAAATGCAAGTACTAATTGTCCAGAAAGTTTGACACATATAGTATCATTAGTAAGATTATACGCCAGCTTAGTACTATATATCCAAATCAATTCGTGTTTATCTTTTATAACATGCACAAACAATTGAAAGTTTAGAGGAATAATGAAAACACTTATAGAGAAAAGTATGTACGGAGAATTACAGTTAGACACAGTATATATATGTACATAATGTAGTGTAATTTGCTGGAGTTGCCGTTAGCTACTCCTACTTTTACGACGACAAAATGTATTTATTGATATAGTTGGTATTAGTTTGATATTGCTAAAAAATAATAGCCCATAATTATTATCCTCTATCAAGTAGTACCATCGACAGATAGTTGTGTTGGTATGTATATTGTAATATGGACATGTGGAGAAATTTCAGTGTATATGTATGAGTGTACTATAACAGAGAAGATAGAAGGTAATAATTCTGTTTTTCATGCACATATGGAAATTCAAGAGACTAATCATATTCTAGAGCGACTTTTGTACATTTCCACAATAACAACATTGATTTCATGTATATAATACAAACCAATTTCAATTCCATGCATATAAATGGTAAAAGTCGCACGCAAAAGAGATATTCACAAGGTTCTCTCACTCTCTCTCTCTCTCTTTCTTCATAATACATTTACATATGCCAGTTCCAGGAAATCAAGCTCTTCCACTTAAAAGATACCTTTACATATAGAGTGGCTTTGAACTCTATAAACGGATTTAGTAAATACCTATATAGACTATATCGTTCAGACATCAGATCAAGTTGCTTTTTGCTATAGATGCACAATGTGTACATTATATAATATAAGCTTGGCATTTTTTGATGTTATATGTATTTTGTATAGTCAACTAACATCAAACAAGTGAAACCTCAAATATTTTACGTTCCATTGAACTGTTGTTTTATAGTTTGACTACGTAATACTATAAGTAGGCTAGCTATACTACTACTAAATAAACTACAATTGCTGAATACCCAGAAAACGTGATTCACTCGACTTTCTCTCAATTTCACCGTATATTATAATATAATAAGTTCTCTGCGCATGATAGAAAGCAGAAAGGTTTTTAGTTGGAATCTGGTATTTAATAAGATTTCTAGGAGCTCTAGTAGGTTCACATGTATATTGTAGTATGTATTTACCTTGAAAACCTAGTAATAACTATATAGACGGAAGCAAAAAAATATATGCTCGTATACGGTATATACAAATTATGTATTATCTATACTGCAATATCTCAACATTATGCATATTCCTCCAATATGTTGCAATATTCTTCGGCAGACATAGAATACTTTCTTTCTGAATTTTAACAGAATCTATAAAGGAGCGCTCTAAGAGAAAGCAAGCAAGCATAGGAAAAGATACCAAGAAATCTAAAGCTTTCTCTTTAACATACTCCGAACTCAGGGAATTATAAACTTTCACATTTCACAATCGTAGCCACACAATTCTGAGAAAGTAAACAAAACTAGATAGATATTAATACGCTGAAGGACAAAGTTTACAGCGTACTATTCTCTAGAAATGCACTATAAAGGTTGGCTAAGAATAGAACGAGAGAATGAAAGGATAAGACTTTGTTAATTTCTCTATAAAGGCGTCACAACCTACGTCATGCTCCTCTATGTATATGTGTCATTGCTTTTATATATCTACGTAGTAGATGAATTTATATACGTAACCAACTTTCTCTCAGAATGTTTCTCCTTTTTCTATTGTTATATGCACATGACCAAAATTCCAGGCCAAATCCTTTTATATTTAGCTATAAGTATTATTGATTGAGTTTCTTGACTTTTAGAAGAACATAAAAAAACTTTGGTTTAAGAGTTTAGGAGCGTCGAGGAAAATTTTTAGTATTAATACTGAAAATTGAAAGAGTAGTTTTCTTTTTTAAAACTATATTGATAGAAACTTTGAAGCAAAAGCAATAGATTCTTTTTAGCTTATGTTTATTCTTTTTTTTTGATGGCTCAATTATCCTAATGTACAAAAGATCAAAACTTTTATAAATTGAGACTAATTCTTCCTTCCTAAAATACTCTGGGTAAGCTGATACAAATTGCATTTAATGTATTAGTGCAAGTCTCAAAGTGACCAGTGAGACTCTCATTT